>RJVU01007007.1:8353998-8368775 GCA_003731715.1 Anabarilius grahami | reverse complement strand
TAAATTGTCATCTGTAACTACTAACATTTATTCTAAACTTGTATGACTTCCTCTGTGGAACATAAAAGAAGATATTTTGAAAAAAAATGTCTTGGATTTGTTTTTGTAGTTCTTCATATGATAAAAAAAAGTCAATGGGGTACAATGTTTTTTGGACCCCATTCACTTTCATTGTATGAACAAAAAACAAAACTAACAAAAAAAAAGTCAAAATTCTTCTAAATATCTTCTTTTGTTTTCAGCAGAAGAGAAAGTAGAATTTTCATTTTTGGGCGTACATGAACTCCACAACATTGTTCAAAACCTGATGATCCATGAGGAAAGAGGTACTTTTTCATATAGTATTATATAACCCGTTTTCCATCTTTTACAAATGACAAAAATGTTGACTTGAACAGGGAAAGATAAAAAGTACCCAAGAAGGATAGATAAATAATGAACACGGTGGATCTTTGAGAGTGAATGATCACAGGAGCAGCACTGAGCCAAAGCAGCCCCTGAGGGTAAACATTATATTATTATCCTGAGTCACCAAGGATCATGGGTATCACTCGCATAATCTTCACGAGTATCTCTTTTCTCTGTGGTCGCATGCAGTAAAAGATTATTTTTAGGGGATGCTGATCCAAATGAATATCCCTCGCCTGCAGCTTTCCATCGCTGCCCCTGGCGACAGGATTATGGGCTGTCACCTACGGAGAAAGAGAGCGAACGTGGCCCCATTCAGCACTCGCCGTTCACGTGTGCTGTTTTAGCACAGAGAAAAGATGAGCTGTGCAGTCTCATCTTCCAAAATGGCATTACCCCCTCTCTTTAATCCCTCAAATGGACCTGCGGGCAGTCGATTTGCAGCCACCCGGCTGTGAAGAGAAGTAATGATGGCTTATTGACCTGTTTGCTATTTGAGCAACAAGGCCAGCAGCAAACGCAAGAGTTCCTATTTCTCACGTGTCACGCCATCTACGGCGGCCCCCAGAGCCCGTTAAAGACTCATAAATTTCAATAAAAGTTGATTCTTTTTAGACCTGTGTGTCTAAGGTGGTCATTACATTAGGAGAGATTACTGGCCATTTTCTCTACATCTCTCAGCCTTTAGCAGCCTCTAATTAAATGGCACCTAGATGGTTTCATTCTTCATGCTTACAGAGTATTGACTTCGAGGGTAGTGATGTGTAATTTAGGGCTAGAGTGTTAAATTTACAGATGGTGATTGAGTAGGTTTCAAAAGAAGAGGTGAAGAAAAAAGTTTCACATGATTATGGAAATGCACACCAGATGCAAATTATATGTATATAGTACCGTGTTATGTAGAGTTCAGACAGGACCACTTTGGCAAGTTACTTGAGTATCTTTGGCGGTATGGTTCCTTATGGGGGTTCTTGCTCCAAAATTAATTGAACATGCAAACTTTAACATTAACCCCCCGGAACCATCAGCTTGGAAATACATAGACAATTAAGACACTTAGTAATGTCTTTAAAAGCGAACATGGTAATTATGTAGATGTGGCAGTGGGACGTCTATACTGTAGCTTGGTTATGAGGATGAGTGTCTCTCAGCAGTGAGGTCCATGCCAGCCAGGACTTGAAAGCCTTAGTAATCTAAAACAAAAGAAGACAACAACCAGAAGGTGCACATTAATATGCTCATGCTTATAATGGGGAGGGAGGGAGGGTTGTGAGCAGTTTGAGCATACTTACTGAGCAGTAATGCCACATATATGTCCTGTGTCTAATAGGAGAATGGTAGTGATTGGAGCGATTTGACAGCTGACCACGTCAGCTGGTCGCAGCACTATGCCTACGTGGCCTGACTAAACTAACGCTGTGCTTGATTTCACTAAACTATTCAAAGCTATTCTTGTATTTACATAAAAATATAATGTGATAAAACATTCTCACAAGGAACCATCACTCGTGTTGTTATCTGACCATTTTTAGCTTATTTTTGGAGTGCTATGTAAAGTTTTAGTATATCTTCAAATGTTATTGTTTTTATCGTTTCACCATCCATCCATCCATCCATCCAACCAACCGTCCGTCCGTCCGTCCATCCATCCATCCATCCATCCATCCATCCATCCATCCATCCAACCAACCGTCCGTCCGTCCATCCATCCATCCATCCATCCAAATAACCAACCAACCGCTTTTATAGAGAATCCTACAATTTCTTTGTTTTCCCTTTTTTTTCCTAGGTGGAAATTTGAATCTCAAATTTTAAATACCAGATTTTCACCTCCTCTGTATAAATGTCAACATTATATGAGCTATTGTCACCTTGCACCTTACCAAAAACACAGTATTCAAAGTAATATTTTGGATTACACATTGATGGTGCTTAGTTAAATATACAGTGACGTTTCCTTGTAATACTGGGCTGGATATGAAGTGAAATACAGAAATGCATTGGCATGTATTTATGTCAATTGCATTAAGTCGCTTCATGCTGGCAAGCCATTTTGAGTAACTTGAGTGGGAGTAGAAGGAGAAGACGTGCAGTTAGAGAGGCTGAGAAAGAGAGATAGACCAAGTTTCTGATTAATATGTTATCCGGATCCACCGTAGTATCTCTTTCTCTCTCCGTCTGTTTCAGCTTCTCTTCTTCTAATGCTGTTTATCTATCATGGGTGCCCTGGGGAGGGCAAAGGGGGTCAGAAAATTCTGTGTTACTTCCTCCCGACCATCATTTCTGCTTATGGGGCTGTCACAGCCAAACATATCCCCCACCGTCACACTGCTGTCAGCTGACTTGGGGGTGGGGGGCATGCGGGCACAGGCTGAGATCCATATCCATCTGCACCGCAATGTATGAATGTCCCCCTATGGGATTAATGATGACATTTACCTTCGTTTTGACTGCTCAGTGCAGTCTCTATAGTTTTCCTTAGTATGCTTCTTTCCCTTCAACCCTTTAGAGATTGGAATTTCATCCTCAAAGCTCATAAAAAGGACGGCTTATATATACTGCCCATCACCGTTGTTCGTCCTGAGTGCCGGTGAAGTGGATTGCATGGGCGGATATTGCCTCGCCCTGATTTGCTTTATGTAAGACAGCCAATGAAGGTCAAAGACAGTCCAATAAGCTGTGTGCCTCTCATCCATTTCACATCTGGTTGCGATAGGGAAGTTTAGGTGTATTCGCTGGCTGTAAGAGGTGTTTGAAACTGAAGAGGGAGCAGCAGCAAATTGGCCAATTTGTAATGAGCGAGAAAGCCCTGGGCTAGAATAAATCAGGAGGTGAGCCACCCCACACATGACTCAGACTGCAGAGATTCACAGAATGCTAACCCTGTCATGTATAGACTGAGTTCAAGACTGTAATTTTGCTTAAGAGTGTTTAATGTGCATTTAAGAGAAGGATCTGTGGGAGGATACAAGTACATTGTGTTAATGTACGTTATTGTACTTACTTCAGACAATTACTTTGTATTGACGATTCCTCTTTGAGACAATCACATACCTTACTGACTAATAATATATAAAAGGACTTTAACAAATTAATCAGAAACTAGATTTATACATTTTTCTGAGGAAAATGTGAGTCTTCTCAAATCTTACCACCTTATGCTTGGGTGGGAGTTTGCCATGGCATTGCTAGGTCAGTTCTAAGGTAGATGTTCTTAGTGTTTTCATTTTGTTGCTATGCAGCTGTTAGGGTGTTCTGAATGATTAGAGGATTTTTTGTGATTTTAACGCAGTGCTGTGCAATTGGTTCTGAAAGGTTTTCAGCATGTTGCTATGCAGTTGTTTTTGTTTTGCTTGTTACTATGCAGGTACTATGGTGTTTTGAGTGTTTTATTGTATGGCTATTCAGTTGCTTTTGTGTTATGACTCATTTTAGCATGTTGCTATGTAGTTTCTATGGTGTTCTGAGAGATTTTAGCATGTTGCTAGAGTGTTCTGAGTGTTTTTACTATGTATGAAGTTGCTATGGTGTTTTAAGTGTTTTTAAGAATGTGGCTATGTAGTTGCAAGGGTGCTCTGAGTGATTTAGCATGTTGCTATAGAGTTGCTAGGGTATTTTTTAGTGTTTTTACTGCATTACTATACACGTTCTATGGTGTTTTAGCATGTTGCAATGAACTTGCTAAGGTGTTTTGAGTGGTTTTAGTGATATGTTAATATCACCTATGCACAATTTGAAGTGTCAGTGGTGCGGGACAAGTTACATACCTACTTAATTTGAACAAACCCCTAACCTTAAAGGGTTAGTTCACCCAAAAATGAAAATAATGTCATTTATTATTCACCCTCATGTCATTCTACACCCATAAGACTCGTTCATCTTCGGAACACAAGTTAAGATATTTTGATTAAATTCGATGGCTTAGTGAGGCCTGCATTCACAGCAATGGTACTTCCTCTCTCAAGATCCATAAAGTTACTAAAAACATATTTAAAACAGTTCATATGAGTTCTACCTTAATATTATAAAGCGACGAGAATACTTTTTGTGTGCCAAAAAAACAAAATAGCGACTTTAACAATATAGTGATGGGCTGATTTCAAAACACTGCTTCGGAGATTTACAAATCGAATCAGTGATTCGGATCTCCCATCAAACGGCTAAACTGCTAAAATCACGTGACTTTGCCGCTCCGAATCTCTGATTCGATTTGTGAAGCTCCGAAGCAGTGTTTTGAAATCAGCCCATCACTATATTGTTGAAAAGTCGTTATTTTGTTTTTTTGGTGAACAAAAAGTATTCTCGTCACTTTATAATATTAAGGTAGAACTACTGAACTCGCATGAACTGTTCTAAATATGTTTTTAGTACCTTTATGGATCTTGAGAGAGGTAGTACCATTGCTGTGAATGCAGGCCTCACTGAGCCATTGGATTTGATCAAAATATCTTAACTTGTGTTCCGAAGATGAACGAAGGTCTTACGGGTATAGAACGACATGAGGGTGAGTAATAAATAACATTATTTTCATTTTTGGGTGAACTACCCCTTTAAGTATGCGCAACAGTAGTGATGCTAGTGCACAGTGAAATATTAATATACTTTCACTATTTCATAATGCATGAATTCAATTTTTTTCCCCTCAGGATCAAAGGCTGCTCTGATGCTGTGTATTAATCTGCTAATGTTGGATAATGTTATCAAGCTATTTAGGACTGTTTACAGGAACACTCCAGTTTAAATCCATGCCCTAGTTTGGAGTGCTATGTGTATAATTGGGTTCCTCGCATGAATAAGATAACTGACAAGTATGTTAATTGCCACCTCTCCTCCCTAAGGCAGGAAGTTATTGAGGCCTCAGTCCCAGCGGACTGCCATAAGAACCTGGCCGATATGTTCTTCACCTTCTTGCAAGGTGACTTGCCCTCAAGGTCACAGCCGGTGAGAGGAAATCTGAAATCACCTTGACTGCTTGCCAATTTGTGTGACAGTTTTATCATGCCGCAAGTTAATTCTAGGGTTTTCTGGCTGTGGAGGATGTGGTCAAGTGCTGTTGCCGCTTAAGACAATCGGAGTCCTTGAGTCCTCACAGTGCACTTGACTCGTGTGGTCTCCTGCTTTGTAAGTGATGAGGTGGCAGTGGTTTAAAAGGCATTGATTAAACAGCTTGTCACTGAATGGCCTAGCTATCACTCACCGAATGTCTCAGAGTGCACATGGACTCACGCTACACATCTCTTTTTGATTTGAGATGAGGTCAAAATGTGTTTCTGTCCTTGCCTGACTTTCTTCTACCATTCGATTTCCTTAAAAGCACAGATGAAACACACACACACGGATGTGTCATCATCTTGGTAATGTTCTCTGTTACTGCTGGGTAAATTACTTACAAATTGTAGTCTGTTACCGATTCCAAATTACATGACAAAAAATTGCAGTTATAATGTAATCCATTACATTATTCATTTAAAGTAATGTAATCCGACTACTTTTTGATGACTTTTAGATTACTTTTGACCTAACTTGTTTATCACATTGATTTGCATAGGATAATCTTGTATCATATTGATATAAAAATACAAAGAGAAAGAAAATATATTCCATTCTTTGTAATCAATATGAAGTGCATTAAATTACACAATATGTAAGATTTTTACAGTAAAATATCCCAAAACCACTTGGCCAGATTTATTTTGTTCAGTTGAGTACTTACAATATCCTAAATGTTTCCAACTATTTATAAATCGTGAGAAAATCGCAATTTTAACCAAGGATACGGGACGTGTCCGGGAGTCACCTGTCAGTGGCGTCATATCCATGTTACCCTCGGTTTCCGGTTTTATTTTGTAGAAACCATGGACACGCCAGAGACGCTTTAATATATTACATGTTTTATTAGACAAGGGAACAACTGTTTAGATACATTTATAGATAGAAAACGAATTAATGTTATATAGCTCAACATGTTTAGTCTTATTGTTTCAATCTAGTTTTCCATGAATACATTAATGCATTCGGGAGATGCTCTTTTACCCAAAGCGACACAAAGTAGCTGAGTAACATAGCTGAGTGAATTTTCACGGGAGAAATCCAGTTATTTGAATAGGAATTAATGCGATCGGGAATATTGATTGTCGAAAGATTTCACCATGCAGATTTCAAGGTGAAGTGTCTCCCTCACTAGCGCCACCTACTGGAGTTACACAGATAATTTTTGTTGGTAGATGGACCCGCCCTAAACTCACAACATTGATCATTTAATTGTTTACACTTTTTTTTTATAAAATAATCTTACAAATAGTTAACTGCATATTAAACAGTGATTTTAACAGGAAAAATACATAATTTCCCTAGTATTTGCCTTTGAATTCAAGTGCACAATTTGCTCTGTCATGTGGTGCCTTGAGCGAAGGCTTTGGTCTGTATTACTGGCCTGTCTTACCTTTAATGCCGCTTGAAAGCCTGACTTTGATCAATTCAAAGCCTCTTCATCATAAATTCAGACAGGTAGTCAACTATTCGTATGACTGAAAAGCGAACAGCCGCGTGCCTCTGTCGTCGTGACTGTGAGGAATCCCTCTTACTAATGAGAGACTTACAGAGAAAATCCGTGAGAAATTAATGCTTTATGACAAATATTTTTAGAAATGATTAAATCCTTCTGGCAATGAGTGAGCCAGGCTGCTTATTGACTCAAGGCAACAGATAGATTTATGGCAGGTTTCTAGATTTGCCATAAGTCCAGAAGTGATGTGTAATTCACTGTTCTGGTCTTCACCTTGGATTGACTTTGTTTTGCAGATTTATTGCTTTGGAATTGCCCTGGCCTGCACTTTTTTTTAATTGAACATTATCTGACCCAGCTCACTAAGAGAAGCAGCAAGGAAAAAGAAAAATATGAAGTAGGTCAAGGATGTGGGAAAGAGAGCACTTTTAGCATACTGAGTGTGCAGTTATTTTTCTTTTTTTCATTTTATCCTCAGTGCTGTGGTGATGATGATGGAAGAGTGAAGAGCCAGTTGATCATTATTTCAAAGATTACCCTTTTAGCACTGCCTGAAGCAAAGTTGAAAAGCAAAATGTACTTTTATTTTGAAAGAAATAGTTTACCCAAACATATTTTATTCATGCTCATTTCATTCCAGAGCCATATGCTGTTTTTTTCTGTGGAACATGTGGTAAATAAGAGTTACAGATTTTTTTATTTTTTTTTACATAACATTTGTTGTGGAGAAACTCTTAAAAATATATTAAATTTGATGTTATTGACAACTAGCCTACACATTTAGATTTTTTGGGTGAACTTTTCCTTTAAAACATTATATATATTTACAGTACAATGCTTTGTGAAAGTATTCAAACCCCTTCATTTTTTCCCCACATTTTCTGTTGCTGCCTTATGTTAAACCATATATTACCTTTTTCATACACCAGATTGACAAAGCAAAAAAAAAAAAAAAAAGATCTGTGAGAAATTTGCAAATGTATTAAAAAGGAAAAACTGAAATAAGTACATTGCATAATTATTTAAACCCTTAACTCAGTACTTAAAGCACATTTACAGCCTCAAGTCTTTTTTGGGTACAATGTGACAAGCTTTGCACATCTGCATTTGGCGATTTTCTGCCCTTCTTCTCCTCAGATTCTCTCAAGCTCTGTCAGGTTAGAATGGGACCGTTCATTGACAGCCATTTTCAGGTTTCTCCAGAGATGTTCGATTGGGTTCAAGCCCAGGCTCTGGCTGGGGACATTCAAAGAGTTGTCCATAAGCCACACTTGCACTGTCTTAGCTGTGTGCTTAAGGCCGGAACACACCAAGCCGACGGTCTGCCGTCTGGCAGTTTTTGTTTGTCGGCCGACTAAGTTTTCTCAGTGTGTTCTGCACCGTCGGCTGAAGTTGGTCCTTGTCTGCTTTTTTTCGGCCAATTTGAAATGTTGAATCGCAGTCGGAGCTCGTCGGTCCGTCGGGCCATCTGATCATTCTGATTGGCCGTTCAGCTACTGTCACCTGCTGTTTCGGAAAGGCATTTCATCTTGCGCAGGCGCAGAATGACGTGCTACTTGGCCGTTGGCAGTTGAGCGTTGGTTTGGTGTGTCAGGGCAACTTTGGACACAGACACTGTCGACGTGAACCAACCCCGCAGTCTGCTTTCGTCACCACTAGTGCGTCGGCTTGGTGTGTTCCGGCCTTTAGGGTCATTGTCCTGTTGGAAGTTGAAGCTTCTGCCCAGACCGAGGTTCTGAATGCTCTGGACTAGTTTTCATTAAGGCTATCTCTATGTTATGCTGTGTTGAGCTTTCCTTTTCCCCAGTCCTTGCCATAGGTATGATGGTGCTACCACCACACTTTACTGTTGGGATGGTATTGTACATGTGATGAGCAGTGCCTGGTTTCCTCCATACATGATGCTTGGAACTGAAGTTCATCAGACCAGAGAATATTGTTTCTCACTTTCTGAGAGATTCCTTTAGGTGCTTCTTTGCAAATTCCAAGTGGGGTTTCATGTGTCTTCACTGAGGAGAGGCTTGAGTCTGGCCTCTCTGCCGTAAAGCCCAGATCAGTGTTGCAGTGATGTTTGTCCTTCTGTAAGTTTCTCCCATCTCCATATATGATCACCCAACTAGAGTGACCATCAGCTTCTTGGTCACCACTCTAATCAAGGCCCTTCTCCATCTATGTCTCAGTTTGGCCAGCTCTAGGAAGAGTCCTGGGTGTTCCAAACTGCTTCCATTAAGGATTTTGGAGGCTACATGCTCCTGTGAACCTTCAATTCAGCTGTTTTTTGTTTTAGTTTTTTTAAGACTTTCCCAGATCTGTGTCTTGACACAATCCTGTCCACTGAGCTCTACAGGCAGTTCCTTTGACCTCATGGCTTGGTTTTTGCTCTGCTATGCATTTTCAGCTGTTAGACCTTTTATTGAGAGGTGTGTGCCTTTCCAATTCATAACCATTCAATTGGATTTACAGGTTGACTCCACTCAAAGTGTAGTAACATCTACATATGAAATTGTAATGCTCCTGAGCTAAATTTCAAGTGTCCCCGAAATGCAATGTAATTATTTCAGGTTTTTTTATTTTTAATAAACGTGCAAAGTTATCACAAATCAGTTTTTACTTTCTCATTGTGGTGTATGGAGTGTAGATTAATGTGAAAAAAGTAAAGTAGTTTAACAATGCAGCAACATAAAATGTGAAAAATACTTTTGAATACTTTTGCAAGCCACTGTATATATATATAATATATATTTTATCAAAATAGAAAAGCCATGGGTGACAAACTAAGGACACCCTATGATTCAGTTGCTTGTTGATCCACTTTTAGCAGCAATAACTTTAAGTAATCATTTTCTGTATGAATTTCATCAGTCTCTCACATTTTTCTGGGGGAATTTTGGCCAATTATTATTATTATTATTTATTTTTTTACCAAGTTGCTCCAATATATTGAGGTTTGTGGGCAATTGTGTATGCACAGCTCTTGCCACAGCATTTCATTCAGGATGAGGCTTGACTGGGCTATTGCAACACCTTTTTTTTCAGCCATTCTGTTGTAGATTTGTTGGTAATTCAGATCATTGTCCAGTTGCATGACCCAGTTTTAGCCAAACTTTAGCTAGCTGTCAGACGGATGGCCTCACATTTAACACTAGATTACTTTGGTATACAGTGGAGTTCATGGTTGACTCAAAGACTGCAAGATGCCTGTGGCTGCAAAACAAGCTCAAAATCACCACCCCTCCACCAGCATGCTTGACTTTTGGTATGAGGTGTTTGTGCTGATATACTGTGTTTGGTTTTCACCAAACTTTCCGCTGTGCATTATGGCTGAACATCTCCACTTTGGTCTTGTCTGTCCAAAAGACATTGTTCCAGAAATCTTGTGGTTTGTTCATATACAACTTTGCAAACCTAAGCCATTCTAACATGTTCTTTTATAGAGAAGAGGCTTTCTCTTGGCAACCCTTCCAAACATACCATACTTGTCCCACTTTTTCTAATTGTACTACCATGAACTTTATGATTTAACATGTTAACTGAGGCCTGTAGTGCCTGAGGTGTAGTTCTTGGACTGTCTGCAAATTCTCTAACCATTACACGGTCTGATCTTTGGGTGAATTTGCTGGGATGTCCATTCCTGGGAAGATTGGCAACAGTCTTGAATGTTTTCCACTTGTGAATAATATTCCAAAACTTCTGCTTTTATAGAGGTGATCACCCCTGCCGATTATCAATTAATCAAATACATTTGATTAGCAGCACCTGACGTCTACTTATATCCTCTCAATTCCCAAAGGAAACAGTAAGTGTCCTTAGTTTGTCACCCATGGCTTTTCCATTTTTGTTAAATAAATAATGTCACTTTGTGATATGTCATGTGTTGTTGTTCATCTAAGGTTATATTCTCCAAATTTTAAGACCTGCCAAGGACCAGATGATTTTTTATTATTTCCCAATACAGAAAACCATGGAATTCAATAGGGTGTCCTAACTTTTTCACATGACTGTATATATGCGTGTTTGCAAATTAATTTGCTGAGGCTGCTTTGTAGACTCCATATTAAGTTTTTTGTGCTGTTTATTTCTGTATGTCAGTTTCTGCGATGGGTTCGCATTTTTGCATTGAAGCAAAACCCTGCAAGCCTTTTGTACTATGTAACGTATGTACACAAAACATGTTCTATTTATTTTCCAGGGAGCAGGGTGAAAAATAAAATTTTTCCAGTGTGCAGTTTATGACAGCCTTACAAATGCTGTGCTTTTCAATGCAAATGCAAAACTCTGTAGCGGCTGGTCTGAGGAGGCCAAGCTAATGGCAGAGTGTATTGTAAAGTTGTCATCTGTCGTCACACATTTTCCTCCCGTCGGGCTCTGTTCTTTGATGTGAGTTGAGACAGTAATGTGTGTTTGGGAGAGAATGGCTGCCGCTCTCGCTGAATAGTAGAGTTGACAGCACAGCTGCAATTGGACATGCAGTGCAAAGCGGGTCTCTCTCCACAGCATCAGATCGCTCGCTCGCTCTCTCTATCTCTCTCTCAGTCTCTCTATCTCATCCTAGCAGCTTGAGCTCTGTGCTGTATGGATTCTCCATGTAAAGCCACCGCTCGCCTCTCTTCCTTCTGGTCGGACTTCACAGAAAGACACACGCCGCAGGGCAGCTGGCGACCACGCGGATGATCCACAGAATCTCTGACAGAATTGATATGACATCAGACGTGTCTGGCAGATGTGCACAATGGTGGATTTCGGTGCTAACGAATGCAGCGAACACAGATTAATTGTGCGCTACGGCCTATTCAGTAGGAGTGAATGTGAGAAATGTTATCTATTCTGTGAGATGATAGGGAAGGTTAATTGATGCACTGTAGCAACGACCCTTTTTATAGAGAACTAATTACACATCCACATGCTGGCTTGATGTTGATGAAAATAACCAATTAAGCAAAACATGTAAAATATCTCGCAACCAGCTATGTATAATCCATAGCAAGTGTTACCTTTTAGAGGTTGCCTTCAAAAAAATTTTTCGGCTAAAATGTATCTTTTTTTAAGCACTTTTTTGTTATTTTATATACGGTTTCAACAAAAATGAAAATTCCTCCATCTACATGTAAAAATACTTATACAACTTGTACATTGTGTTTGACCTGCTCCATCATTTTAAGCTTAAAACACATTTTGACTTCTATGCACTAGATGAAAAAGGAAAGTCTGCTTTCTAATGGTATAATTATGACATTCCTATTATGATAACCTGCATTTGTTAATTATTATGTTTATACTCCAAACCATTGTCAAGATATAATCATTTGAATGGTGGATGTCGTAAACCAATGAATGATAATGTTCTGTTAACGTTCCATTTAATATTATTATTAGATTCTGATTGGCTGTCAATGTTTTTATTGTTCATCAGCTGAAAAAAAAACCTTCTGAAAGTGATTGCAGCTATACACTCTAAAAAATGCTGGGTTAAAAACAACCCAAGTTGGGTTGAAAGTAGACAAACCCAGTAATTGGGTTGTTTTAACCCAGCTGTTGGGTTACATGTTTGTCCAACCTGCTGGGTAGTTTTATTTAACTCAACTATTGTTTAAAAATTACTGTATTGTCTGATTTTTAGTTTCCAACCTATTTTGGGTTCATTTTAAGCCAGCCATATAGTAATTTTTAAACAATAGTTGGGTTAAATAAAACTGCCCAGGACGTTGAGCAAACATTTAACCAAACCGCTGGGTCAAATCAACCCAATCGCTGGGTTTGTCATTTTTCAACCCAACTTGGGTTGTTTTAACCCAGCATTTTTTAGAGTGTATAATTCCTGTATCATTAGCATTATAGTTGTGATGTGGACTTCCCTATAATCATTGAATTAAAAGTGTATTTTTATAGTTGGGGTGCGTCCTTGGGGTGAACAGTCCATTATTTGGTACGATGGCTTTGTGCGACAAACACAATGAAATTTTAGTCGCTGTTAAACATCAGTTTAGCCCGATCGGGAGAGAGAGAGAGAGGACTCCAAATGGAGGTCCAGAGGTGAGCTGGTAAAGTGCGGAGCTTTCACTGGCTTCAGTTCATCTCACCTTTGAGAGATTGTCCTTTTGCCCCTCTTTCCACTTGAGCAGTGAAAGGCTTCAAATGCCTCCCACACATCTTTACTGTGTCCAGCTGAAAGCGGGCGAAAGGGTCAGGTGGAGAATAACACGCTGTGATTTGAGTAGGTTTTTGAGTACTATGAGAGAGGCAGAGTGTCTAAAGGCATCTGTGAGACACTTGTACATGGGATTTGTAACATGTTTTGTCAGGTCAAGTCGACTTTTTCCCCACACAAGCATGTAACTTTCATAATATGACATATATGACACATTCTGAGTAAAGGACAGTATTCGGTAGGAAATATAATTGTGTTGATGCAGTTATTGACAGCCGATTGCTCTATGTCATGTTAGTCAGAAGTGGGTGAAAAAAGCATCAGACAGTCACAGACTCGTGCAGTGAAGAAAACGTCTCTCGTGTGAAAGTGCTTTGACTTGGGTGAAAATGACTACAGAGTTGCGCTTTGCAGCTTGAAAAACTGTTATTCAGATCTTCAATAAATCATACGCAGAAAGCGAGCAATGCGACAGTACTAAAACGCTGCCATTATAATCATTGAAGCTGTCAGCACTGCACATTTACACAAGTTCACACCACTGCTTGTACATCTCAGCAGGAGCTCACTGACTGTCCGCGTATAGTTCTGCACTCCCATTATAATCAACAACTCTACACTTCATAATAAATCTTATTTATCTTCTCTATGCTTTGTTGATTATAAAGGGAGTGTTTTAGTTTGTCAGATCACTCGCTTGCAGTGTTATATTGAGTGTTGCACTATCTACATCTAACAAAGAACTCCAAATTACTGCCGATGCTTTTGAGTGTCTGTCTGGTGATGTTTCTTCAGCACTCAATTTCCACCACGAACAGAAGTGATGCATAAAACACGCATCTGTGGTTCAGACTGCTTGAAACTGGTTGTCATTATGACAGGTTGTCATTACTGATTGGCCTAAAGTTTTTGCACACATACTCACTCAAATAGGCAAAACTATAGACTAAACACGTAAATTAATGCAAGAATGCATTAAAGGTATTCAGTTTTCAGTAAGAAAGGTGTCATTTAAGCGGCCCCTAAAGTAATAATTAACAATTTTTACAACAGAAGTGATTCAATCAAAAACCAACTTTAGCTCGATAATAATTTCCCTGTTGTCACTGTGAAGCTGCTTTGAAACAATATGTATTGTGAAAAGCACTATATAAATGAAGATGACTTGACTTGACTTAAAGTCTATGTCTGTGATTGGTAACAATGCTTAGCTGCTGCAAAAAGACAACATGTTTATGATTTGTTAATCATGGAAACTATATAATCTCAGATGTTTATAATATTAATTGCACAACTCTAATATTTTTGTTTCAGTGTTTTAAGCAGTGTTTATTTGTTAGTCATATACAAATTGATAGCACTCTATTTTCCATATCTCATCTGGTCTTTAATTTCATTGAGAATGTTTGAAAACACTTTAGGTTAGTTAAATACACGTGCAAAACGTTATGGATAATTCAATTATTTCAGTTTCTTTTGAATATGTGTAATTAATTATTAGTGTTTTGATGGAAAGTATCTAAAATAAAATTAATTCACCAAACTATTGGTACTGGCAAATGTTTTCTAAGTAAATCGATATTGGCAATTTATACATTACAATGCATCCCTAGAAATATTATTGGGCAGGACTTGATTCCAAAGGGGTATCCAAAGGGATTTGATTGGATAATGAAAAGTATGCTGTGATATTATTGAGTTTTCTTGTGGCCTTGATTA
>RJVU01007007.1:8331311-8344795 GCA_003731715.1 Anabarilius grahami | reverse complement strand
TTTTTTTACAGAGACCGTCACTTGATTCATGCCCTTATGTCCTGCAAAACATTTTTAAATCCTGCAGTACCTTTTTATATGGTATTTTTGTACGAGGTTATATATTCATCTCGAAAAAAATGTTTAACCTGCAATATGCACTTTAAGAAGTTATTTCATGTGACTCATAGAAATTATGTCGTATGGGTAGGGATAAGTATCTTACAGTTCTAACGGTATTGCTACTGTTACTTATTGATTGGGTACTTCATCGGTATTCTTATCGGTTCTTTTAATTATATACAAATTAAGAACAAAATTAACATTGCTTTATAGATGAAATCAACTGAAGATAAAAGACATTAAATCTCACAATATCTCAGCAGAGGAGGATTAAACAACTCTAAATAACACCAGACATTACTTTTTTTGTGTCGCGCCTCAACAGCTAAAAGCTGACCGACTGTTGCAAAGCACTTGGTCTATGTCAAAAATAGAACGGGGAACCCGCTTACTGTCAGGAATTTGTTGTGTTGGGTCACTCCTCATCTAGTGTAGACAATATCACTGATTATAACGGGTTCTATTATTAAACATGCTGAGAAGATGTTACTGTTTATGTGATCACAGATATCCCGTACATCACAGCACACATGAGCTTTGAGGCAGTCTGTCTCAATCGAGATGTGTTATAGGCTGCCCACAATAGGCGCGGCAATATCCATCGGCAACTGTAACAGATTTTAGATTTTTGAATTTCATCTTGGGATTTCAAACAGAAACAAGATTTTTCTTACCCCATTGGCAGATAATTTAGCTTGTTTTAAGCAAAAACTCTTCCCCCCAGAAAACAAGATATATTTTATGTAATTTTAATTATCTAGAAAAAGCATCTTGATTTAACAATTTCTAGATATTTGTAATATAAAAAATACAAAAATACTAAGTAAGAAAATCATTTTTTGTAGTGCAGGACATTTTTAAATATATATCCAATTGTGTTCATCAGAAAGAAGAAAGTAATATACACCTAGGCTTGATGGCTTGAGGGTGAGTAAATCATGGGATAATTTTCCTTTTTGGGTGAACTATCCCTTTAATGTCTTCTTTTATCTTTGGTTGATTTCATCTAAGGCTGTGGCTGGAAGTTTTTCTCTTTTTCTGTTGTTGTTGTTTCTTTCAATAATTCTGCTCGTTAACAGCAGGACTGGTTTACGTCACATGACAAGCATTGATAACGACACAAGAGTGGGTAACTTCTGTCCACCTCGTCTATAGGCAAGGACTAAAATAGAGAAATTTCATATGAATTAATATTGATTGTGGAATAAAAATGTTTTTTTTTTTTAAATCGTAAACAAATTGCGATAGTTAGGTGAATCGATTTTTTTTCCCCCAGCCCTAACATCTATATAGCAATAATGAATAGTGCGTGTTATTTCTCCAGTACCGACGGCAGAACCAATAATGTTCAAGCTTATCGATACCCCGGTCTTTCATAATTTAGCCCCGGGGCCTGCTTAATACCAGGTTTCGGTACCCATCCCTACATATGGGTGAGTTCATAAGGATGAAAGCTTGTGTCAGTCTCTTGATTTGTGACTGTGCAGCTATTGTGAAACTCACCATCTTCATGTATCAAGTGTGAATGGCATCTTGTCCTGAAGAATCATAGCTCCAAACGCTAGAGATTACATCTCATCTGGTAACAAGAGCATAGTACAGCCATAACTGTAAGAACTCTAATGATATCTTTACCCCCTGATATTGCATTAGTGATATAATTCAAACATATTAGAGGTATAGAGTATGAGCAATGAGTAAGCTGGCCAAATTTCTGTCGAAAATAACTTACTTGCCTAAAGTTGTCGACCTCCTGGACCACAATCAGCATTTATAAGTAAAAAGTATTTAAGAATATATCAGTATTACATACATACATGCACATATACAAATAAATAAATACCTTTGAGTGGAACAGTATGGCGTCTGTCTCAGCAAGCATAACTACAAACAGACATAGAGAAATACATTCAAATAGATTAATGACCATGATATCCTGTTATCATAGTAGTTAAATAAATGACAATAACTACAAGCATTATAACATTATACTTGTCACCTTTGTGACCTCTTTTAGCTGATTATTTAGCCTACAGGCCTTTCAAGGACAATCTCACTGAAACAACCTGGGGTTAATGATTTTAAAATGTGAGACTTCTTTCAAAAACATGTAAAAATCTTACAGACCCACAACTTTTCAACAGTAGTGTACTGAATGTTTGAGGTTTAGCTTACTATAGTCTGGTTCATGGCCTTTGACAGGAGGTCACTCAGCTCTGCTGGGGTGCAGGAGGCCATCAGTATGGAAGGATCTAGGAACACAACATGCAATTTGTCACAGAGCCAGCAACATTTATTACAGGTTTATTACAAGGAACCAAGAACAGAGGTGGAAAGAATAATATACATAATATTAAAAAATAATTTCTTAAGTTAACAGAATTTATATTTTTAGTATTAGAATTCACTATTGTACATACAGTGTCACTTACGTTTGGATGTCAAAGACTTCTTAACTATTAAATTAAAAAATATGTAATTTTACAAAAGAAAACTGCAGATGCATGGTGATATAGGTAAAATATATTGTGAAATAAATGCATATTAAAGTATTTAATGAGCTTTCTCAGTTCACCTGTTTCCTCCAGAAATGCTGCAAACTTTGGAATTTCCCCTTTGTTGTAGAGGGGGTTTTCTGTCGTCCCTGAAATTACAGAACAATTTTTATCAATATTTGTTTACCATTAGAGATCAAAACATGTTTGAAATAGTTTCAGCTCATTTTCGCGCTCATGTAAGTGACGTCACCGATTAACGGTACAGGAAGCGCATACTTTTACCATCATTCATTGATAATTTGCCAGCAAAACCTTTACAAAACTATCAAAACATCTCATCTACACATAAAGATGCGATTAAAAGCCCAAACTTACATTAAACAAGAGCTCAAAATATAGAGTTAGTTAGCCAACCGCCTCTGAAAACGGTTGAGATGCTAACGGACTTTTTCAAAGACACTAAATCATTTATTTTAAGTAAATATTCAACAGAAGTGTGTCAGTTACACTTAAGAAAAGTGTCAGGGACAGTTTTATATATTATGTGTGTGATTTTATGGACTAAACTTACCTAAAATCAGTGAAAACAACAGCGAGACGGAGTCTTGCTGCTTGACGTTTCCCCGTTTCCATGGCAACTCAGATCCGCTCCAGTGTTTGAAAGCGATTCGGACGTTCAACGCGCGCGCGCATTAAAACACGTCACAGTCACGCAGCATTTACAAACATAAACATGTAGAATTATAACATTACATAAATAAATACATATATAATTAAAACAATACATAATTTAAAATGATTAAGTAATTATTAAATCATGAATTTAAAATGCATTTTGTAGTTCTATCGACCCATTCGTGCAAAATGAGAAAGTGAAACTTTAAAATAACTTTTTTATTTTATTTGAAAACGTGCTTGGATTATTTTTTATACCAACACTTTACTATTGTTATATATATAAAGCCAGTCTTTTGTGCTTTTTAGATTCTCTTTAACTGTAAAAAAAATAAATGTCCACTACAATGGGCACCAGGACGGAAGCAACAACAACAAAAAAATTTTTACCATTTAGTATTATGAGCTAGAGTTCAAACACATGTGAACTAGCGTTTAAGATTTTGAACATAACACATACTGAAACAATGAGCAATGCCAATCAGAATGAAAAAATGTAAGATAGGATGGAGTCTCAAAAAACATTTTGATTCTTTTTGTTGGTCGAGTGGGTGAATTGAAGTATGTACTTGCTGGTTTTGATAAATATGTGATTGTGTGCATATAGCATCCAGGCATCAGTGTGTGTGTGTGTGTGTGTGTGTTGCTTTGTGTACACTCATAGTCATTTCACAATATTGTCTCTTGTTAAAAACTATACATAACATGATTCATGTATAGTATATTTTTTAAATATATTTTTACATATGTACACAGGCCTATTTAGTACATGTAACATGAAGATCAATTTTTAAGCTTTATGTTCTATGCATTTTTACATTTTTAAAATATACACAGTATATATATATATGAAGACTTCAGATGCAAAAGCCTCTAAGTGCCATCTGAAATTTTCTTATAAAATGAGCACTTTTATCAAGCTTATATGTTTATGTTCAGTTATTTCACTTTAATGGCAATGAAAAGGACCTGAGAAAGAGCCTGCTAGATTTCGCTTGCTCATTTATGTGTATTTATTATAAATAGCCACTGCTATAATCTTGTTTCATTTACTTAAATTGGGTTTTTATAATGAATTAAAATTATATCAATAAATAAGTCAAAAGAAGTGCACTTCCTATTCGGTCCGAAAATTGATTTATAGTGCACGCAATGTCCGATTCCTCTAACCAAGTTTCAACATATATCAGACGTTGTGATTTCGATCATATGCGTCGGCGTAGCTATCTGTTGATGAAACAACCTCATTTCGACATTGAATCGATGTTATATTTTCGACGTATAACGTTCTGATGTACCGATCAAATAGTGAACGTTGAATCAACATTGAAATTTGATCGGCGACTGATACTGATCTTTACAACCAAAAATAAACGTTGAATCGACGTCTGTTTGCTATCTGGGCAGTTAGATGGTCGGTTGGGTGGTTGATTGGTTTGACGAACCATGCATGGGAAGCCAAAATTAAACAAATATATTCAAGCATATCGTTGATAAGTGTAACAGGTATAAATTAGAACAGCCACATCTTAGGCAGTAAGTGCATCGCATTATGTTTTTATCAACTTACAGGTTAATAAGTTTATTATAGCTATGTGGCCGCTCAGTTTTTTCTGTGATTTGGCCAAAATCTCATGTTACAAAAGATAAAGTGCTGTACTTAAGCTGTTTAAGACAGCATTGGCTATGATTCGATGACACTCTTTTTCATTCCTCAAAAACATCAAACATTAGCCTTTATATATGTATTTCTTGAGAAAATTAAATGTTGTACTTATTCAAACAAACAGTTCTATTTTGCACTTGTTTGCACTGCAAACGAATAGAGATGTTCCAAAATGTGTCCAGCACTTCTTTCAAAATTGAAATGTGGTGGAGTTATGAGGTTTTACTGACAGTTTGAGGATCCAATGGAATTACGAGGTTTAGTTGCAAGTTATTTGTAATACTTTTCATTGGTTAAATATTTGCATATGCCACAGACAGACATAAAGGGTGGTCGATAGTAATGATTTATGGGTGAAAAAAGACGAAAAATGTAGATACAAGGTTTTAGGGCAGGAACACACCAAGCCGACGCCGACGAACTAGTGTTGGTGAAAGCAGACTGTGGGGGTGGCTCATGTCGGCAGCGTCTGTGTCCAAAGTTGGCCTGACACACCAAACCAACGCTAAACAGCCGACGGCCAAGTAGCACGTCAGTTCTGCGCCTGCGTGAGATGAAATGCCTTTCCGAACCAGCAGGTGGCAGTATCTCAACAGCCAATGAGAATGATCAGATGGCCTGACGGACCGACGAGCTCCGACTGCGATTCAACATTTCGAATCGGCCGAAAAAAAGCCGACGAGGACCAACTTCAGCCGACGGTGCAAAACACACTGAGAAAACTTAGTCGTCCGATGAAGAAAAACTGCCCCGACGGCCGACCGTCGGCTTGGTGTGTTCCTGCCTTTACACCTAACAGTGACGATACACAGCCACATGCTTGTTTTTGAAGTGCACACACTGCCTAGCATACTTATTTTGTAAGGAGTGTTGCAGTATACCACTATTGACAATAACCATGATATTTAAAATGTAAAATGTTCAAAAAGATTTCTGCTTTTCCAAATGTTTTCTTAGATGCTTCACTGATTAATACGTCTCTTAGATGAATGTTGAATCATCTTCAAGCAACAAAAATGGTTCTAGTTTGAAATGAATGATTTCTACCTATACACTGAATGAGGTCACCCAATATATTATAAGACTAATGTCTTAATTAGCATAATCTGCTACTCTGTTAGATTAGATTAAAAATGAATCACTGTATTATTATTATATTTTTTTTTTAACCATCACATCGAGAAAAAAACAAACAGAAAAACAATTGCCTTAGTCCAGTAAATACACACAACAGGCCAGGAGGTGCTTTATTATCTAGAAAGTCACAGTTCCGGTTATGGAAATAGAAACCTTTACTGAAGATAAGAGATAAGAATATTTCAAATTAGCTGCTTATTATGTGCAAAATTATAATAAGAAAGGTCATTTAATTTCGATAGTACGTTGGCAATCAGAAATGTCCTCATAAGGGACGAGCAGAGGCTGAAGGGGAGGTGATATGCAATATATCTAAATGAATCATGCGCTGTTTGATCCGCGGCTGATATTAGATTTTCCCTCTCTCTTATTATTGGTCCTCCCTGAATTGGCCGAGTGATATAAACACTGATGACAGCTTTAGTGCCACCGACTCTGTGCATTTACGCCTGACCTCGATGCGCTGTTGCTCGAGGAATACGAGAAGTGTCTAGCTGATAAAGCCACCTGCAATATTTAGATTTTTTTTTTTTTTGACGTAGCCACAGAAACTGAGCCATAATATACTTTCTGGGCCACGTCTGGGAGAGAGTGGCAGTGTTAGAAGTAGTCTGCTGCACAGACCCCTGCACAGGAAAAAATAAAGCAAAAATAGGATGATGAAAGAGAACCTGGTGGCGCTGCAGTGACATATCTCTGTTTATAATGTCTGCCCTTGAAGGGAGGGAGGCAGATATGGAAAGCCAACGGAGAAGGGTGAGAGAAAGTAAGGTTGTACGCTGGTAAATCAAAGAGGGAGAGGGGAATTGTGGGTTATCGAAACAAGTAGTTTCCAGCCACAAGTAATTCACCCCACAGATGATGACTTTCATAGCTCTGGACCTGTATTCGATCCTGTGGGGATCGGTAAATCTGTCAGAGAGCGAGTAAACTCCATTCCCCCCTGTAATCTCATTTGCCTTTGATGACAGTGGTGCATCACATGATGCCGGCGGTTTGGCAGCGGCAAAGTCGATCCTGGCAGCCAAACCCACCGACCACACATCAGCTGCTGATACAGCCACAAAAAAATCCCATTATCCATTCCAGAAATCCATTATCTGCTAATGTTTTTTTTGTTTTTTTTAATGTGTTATCTAGGAGTGTTTTAAGGGCCTGATGGAGTCCTTATCTTTATTTTGCTCTGAATTTGCAAAAATAAATAAATAAAAAAATGTTGGTAATTACATGCTGCACTGGAGGTTTCTCGACTAATCGGTTAATGTATTTATATATCATGGCTTTTGTGAAAAAAAGGAATGTGAATTTTTGTTTGTGTGGCTGCCTTCAAAATTGCTTTAAAGGGACAGTACACAAAAAAAAACAAAAAAAACAACAACACACAAAAGAAGATATTATAATTTTTTAATTTTTAAGAAGAATATTTTTTAACTGTTTTTGTCTATACAATATGGTGTTATTTTAGTAAGATTGATATAGGCTACTATTATATTTAAAGAATTATGTTTTAATTAAAGTTTTAGTGATTTTGTGTGTGTGTGTTTTGTGGTTTTGTTTTGAATTTGTCTGCATAGTTTTTTTTTAATATCTCAGTAATTTAACAATTTAATTATTTCAACATACTAAACGAAAATGAGATGTTGTTTTGGCAACTAGCTGAAATAAAATAAGTTTAAGTTTTTCATATTTTATATCATTTCAGTTAATGTTTATTTTATTTCAAGTAATGAAAATAAAGTTTTAGTTAACGATAATAACCCCAATGTTGTTTTGGACCCCATTGACTTTCATTGTATCAGAGTTGTTATGGTTAACTACAACTTAATAACTAAAACTTTCATTATATGGATTTTTTTTCTTTTTTCTTTTTTTATCTTCTTTTGTGTTCCACAGAAGAAAGTTGTACAAGTTTGGAACAACATTCATTTTTGGGTGAACTGTCCTTTTAATAAGTCAATTCAAATCCTGGCTGTCGTGTGAGTCCTTTTGGCCAAATAAAGGGCTTAAACATAGACATCTTCATGGGAAATTCTTTTTATTTATTTCTTCAAAGGAAGAGTTGACATTTTGAGCGAATCAGGGGATTGTTAGAAATAGCATAATTGGATCCTTGGGCTTCAATTTATAACCGTACATCCAAATGCAGCTTTAGGAAAAGTTGAGTGTCTCTCCAGGTAATATTATAAAATGTATTACCAAGTGTCACTTTGTTTCACTTTCATCACACAGCAAAACCGTTCTGTTCATTTTAAAGGCTTTGAATGCCATACACCTCAAACAAACGTGTATTGAAAAGAAAAGGCATAATTACAGTTGGTATTTGTGAAGAAAGCACAAATGTGTTGGGTTGCTAATTTGTCGGGAGGCATATCTAATATGACAAGTCTATTTAAGTAGCTGCTGTGAATTCAATAGGAACATCTCATTACAGTCTAGCATGCTCTTCCCCACCGAGGAGGATCACCATGGCGATTAGACAGGGAGAGCGAGAGCGAGCAAGCACATCATGTTTTGCATTAGTGAGAGACGTTGTCTACACAGCAATTTAATGTACTTGTGATCTCCTTTAAGTCTTTAAATGACTTTTATTGTCATTTTAGAACATTTCTCAGATTGAGTCAACAAACAGACAAGCCTGTAACAAGGTCAACTCAAAACAAATGTGCTGCTTCATAATGTGTACCATAACTTTTTAAATATTTTGAATTTTGTATCATTTTGAATATCATTTGGTTTACGAGGACACAGGAAGTGTTCTCATAAAACATGTTTAGGTTGTAATACCCATGTCATTATACACATTTGTGTCCTCATAAACAATGTATACAAGAACACACACACACACACACACACAATTAATACTTAAGCAATAATTAATCAAATTGGTCAAAATTGACAGTAAAAACTTAAATTGTTACAAAAAATTCAATTTCAAATATATACTGTTCTGTCATGACAACTCTCAGAGTGTTTGGCATGGTAATGGATAAGACAATGTTGATATATTTGGTCTTGGCGGAACAGATCTGCTGTTGGTTGTTGCTACTGCAGAGCAAGTATGGGACTTGCTACCGCCAATACACACATGACACGCTGCTGTGAGCAAGACAGACATGCTGCTGCTGTACAATATAGCATACATGAATTACCCAACTGCTACAGGAAATGCTGACCAAGTATTTGAAGGTTGAGAAGCAAGCTCATTGGCTACTGATAAAGCAGGAACCAATCAGCTGTGCCCTATAGAGAATGATGTGATTGCAAGCAGATTGAGTTAAGGAACTATTAGCCTGTGCCATCTAGAGATTCATGACAGAACTTTATATTTCTTTCTATTCATCAAATCCCTGATCAAAAAATTCTGGGAAAAAAGTATCACGGTTCCTACAAAATATTAAGCAGGACAACTGTTTTCAACATTGATAATAGTTTCTTTCCCTTCAAATCAGTAATTGAACTGAACATTTGATTCTTGTTTCTTATGACCAGGGATGTCAAACCACCACCATATTTGATTTAAAGGTGTTATTGAGGATGTTTTGTTTTATACTTTTTTGCAATATTACTTGAAACTGTCTTTACTAACTGATAAAAGACTATTTATTAGGTGCACTGAAAGGAATAATATCAATATACATCATCTGTGCACGAGGTAGGGCCTTAAAAACATCAGCCAATCGTTTACGCGATGATCGCGTAAACGATTGGCTGATGTTTTTAAGGCCCAGATTGGCCCTCTGGCTTGTCAATCACTGCCATTACGTTCCTTGTGAGAGACGTGCGCGCTCCAGTAACTTTCCACCGGCGCCGCGTGCAATGTTTTTGTCAGGAGTAACAACTGCAGATTATGAGTTACCTGCGATGAGTCCGACATAATGAATCCACTGACACGACACAGCGAATGCCGGTGGTAAACAAACACTCGTGTTCCAATACTCGTGCACGAGTTTTGGGAGGCGTTCCCTCGAAATGAGCTGTGAAGGAGGGGGGGTTGTTCTCACGCATGCGCTCATTTCAAAAACTCACTAGCAGTCTTTGGTTTCTCAGTCGTCGAAAACATCCTCTATAACACCTTTAAGAGCTACATAATAATTTTGTGTGAAATATTAGAATTTGATGAGAAATATAAAGTTCTGTCATTAAACTCTAGATGGCATAAGCTGATGTTCATAACTCAATCTGCTTGCAATCACATCATTCTCTATAGGGCACAGCTGATTGGTTCCTGCTGTATCAGTAGCTAATGAGCTTGCTGCTCAACCTCTTTGGAGCAGCTCAAAAAAAATAAAATAAAAAAAAATCAGCTGTGCTGCCATTCTGGATTGCAGAAGAATAGGATGCAGTAGAAGAAAGTTCAACACTCATTCAGCGATAAAAACAAAAAAACTTGCATTACTTATTTAACAAATAAAACTTTAAATTATTTTGTTGTAAATTTAAAAGTAATGCATTACTTTCGCACATAAAGATTTAAAACCCAGGCTGATTGGGAAAACATGCCTGTGGCAAAATTTCTGCAAAATGTCGGGAATGTGCAAGACGCAATGGGTAATATCACATTGCGTCTTGCATGTTTAGCACATATACAGTAGACAACACATGGAGTCATATGGAATAATTATTCATAAGTTGTTTTGTTCTTTTTGAAACTTGATATGTTGTTGTATAGACAAGAGCTGCATAAAAAATAACAGGGTATAGGGAAACGTGTGAGGGTGAGTAAATAATGACATTTTGATTTTCAGTTTTGAGAAAACTTCATTTTTACATGCATTTCCGTTTCTGATTGTATAATATCTCACACATATTGAGTGACATAACATTTAGTCAAATGCAGTAGAGACTCCTGAAAATGCTCTCACCTCTGCAGACTTTAAATGACAAGACTCCACAGTAACCAGGTAACCAATTTTAACCTGTCAGTTAAACATGTATGAAGAGCGATTGGCTAATCTGTGCTCGTAAATTAAATATGGCTCCACGGAAAGCCAGATGGCTCCGTGGTGTAGAGTTATTCGTGGTAATTTAGTCTCTGAATTTAAACCAGTCAACAGAAAATGAGAAGTGTCTTGATTCGCAAAATTCTTCAAGGGGTTTGTGTTTGTGAGAGGTGTTGTCTCAAGATAAGAGTAATTGCTGCAAATGTCTGTGCTGTGTGTAATGAGCGCTATCTCTCTTAAACGTCAATACTTGAGAGATGACTTTTAAGAATAAATGCTCTTTCCCAGCCTCTGTTTCAAGCAGAACCGCTGCTTTGAAGTATTTTGGAATCCATCCCTGCCAACCGGTTTGCAATACACCTTTTAGAATGTTATGCAAATGGAATGCTGTGTTTCATAAGACCACCACAGATGAAAGCGGCCAAAAGCCAGTTTGATGTATAAAACATGAATTACTTTTGAAGGTTTCACAGGTGTACAATAGCAGCACATCCTCTATCATTGAGCAAGGCAAACATTTATGCGTTGGTTGCAGACCTGATCTGATATTACCCTTTGATGTGCAATGTCCATTTTTAAGTAAAAGTATTTAAAAATATTTTTTAATTATTTTTGGTGAATTATTAATATATTTATCAAAGGGATAAATCCCAGGGATTTTTTTTTTCTTTTTGTTTCACTTTTATTTATTTATTTATTTGTTTTTACCCTTTTTTTATTATTATTATGGAATTCCTCTGTGGAAGGAGTAAAAAAATGCACTTTTATTTTCTACTGCATTTTTTTTTTCTGCCAGTCTGCTCCTCTTCAAAGTGTAGGTAAATTATCATGCGAATGCTTCTCTACACTTAATTCCCATTAATCTGAGTTTATTTTTCATAATAGCCACTAGGAAACGTTGACTGCCTCTTATATTAAATTTTTATTTATTTATTTTTAAATACATTTTCAGAAGGAAGAAGGATGTGCTTTTATTTTCTATTACACCCAAGTAATTTTCTGCTAGTCTGCACCTCTTCAAAGTCTACTGTAGGTAAATTATCATACAAACGCTTCTCTACGCCTATAATTCCCATTAATCTGATTTTATTTTTCATAATAGCCACTAGTAAACTTCCCCCCTGCCTCTTAGACTTTATTAAAGATCTTGTGATACACACAATTCCCTTATCAGTGTTTCACAACAGGATTTGACTGGAGCATGAACCAGTTCAAAACATTTCAGGCAGATTTGTTTTAATGAACCCAACCTCTGTTCTTGAACAAGAGATTCAGAGAGCTGCTAGCTGGTTTCTTTGAGTTCTCATATTATCACGCTAGTTATATCCGTCACTGCTTACCTGTGCTGCAGTCCTGTACTTTTCTCAGGCTGTAAAAAATAAATATGCCAGCACATTCTGTGAGGTAAACACTTATGTCTTACTCTCCAATCCATACAATAAACTTACTTGTCCTTGAAAGCACCCCCTTAATGGCTGTATGTTACTGCACCATCATAAAATCTTACAATGCTGCATTGATGTGGTTTTATACTATAACAGTATACTTGTTCGACTGATATGAATTGAAACCCCAGAGCTGTATGACACACCAGGGTATTGCATCCTTTATTAGTTTTTTTTTGTTTTGTTTTGTTTTTTGTTGTTGTTGTTTTCTTTTGGACAGGGCATTAAATATGCACATGATCCTATACTGTAATTACTATGCATTGATTGTAAACAGTTTGTCAGGCAAAGTTAATCTGTGTCTGTCAAAATCTTGTTGCTTTCATGCCTGATCTTCTGGTGGGAATTTGAAAATCAGACATAAAAATCAGATATAAGAGAATGGGTGGAGTTTAGTTATAGTAACCTGATTTTATCATACATCTAGATTGAGTTGGCTGGATGAGGACCAAAGCTGATGATATAGTATATTATCAGGGGACCTGATCTTAATGAAAGGGCCTGAAAGTATTTCTATAATTGTGTCAATTCAGTCCCACATATGCAATGAAATCGAACTTCATCTAAAATTAAAATAAAGTGGCACACTTGGAATGACACACATTCATACAAATCATATTATAGTAAAAATAAAAACATAATTCATATGTATGTATGTATGTATACATATGTATGCTTGAAAGTCTGTGCACCACTTGCTGAATCTGTGAAAATGTGAATAATTTTAACAAAATAAGAGGGATCATACAAAATGCATGTCGTTTTTTATTTAGTGCTGTCCTGAGATATTTTACATAAACGATGTTTACATAAAGTCTACAAGACAAAAAATAGCTGCAAGGGGTTCACAAACTTTCAAGCAGCACTGTATATGTGTGTGTGTGTGTGTGTGTGTTCTTGTTTATATTACATCGTGGGGACCAAATGGCCCCACGATGTAATAAAAACCTGAGATCACCTACATCGTGGGGCCCAGCCAGCGGTCCCCACGAGGGAAATGGATTAATAAACATACTAAATG
>RJVU01007007.1:8305269-8331009 GCA_003731715.1 Anabarilius grahami | reverse complement strand
ATATTTATATCTTTATTTTTATATATATATATATACACACACATATTTTATATATATTATTTTTTAATCTGTAATTTAGCCTAAAATAGTGTTTTTGAATTATTTACATCTCAATTATCCTCATTATGAACATGCATTTATTTATTTTTATATTTTTTTATCAGCATATAATGACATTTATTCACTTTTTTTTTTTTAGGTTTTTTTGGCTTTTTTTTTTGTTGCATTTTTGGCATTTATATAGAAATAAACCTCAACAACAATAAAACTAAAAACTTTAGTTTCTCTTCCTTTGGAGACTTGGGAGCTTCGCAATGACACTCCAATATAGAACAAGTTAGAAGAAAACGCTGTTAAACAGCAAGGCAGAGACAGAAAACCATTACTAGTGTAAGACAAAGAGGAGCTCAAGCGACATCAATCTCTGTATTGGAAAATAATGGTCACTTCCACCCCAAAGAGTCGAATTGCTCTCGGCTACCAGCTTTTTTCCCCCTCTCTCTCCCTATCTCAGCTCAGATTCTTCAGTTCCGGTGTATAGAGATCTGACCGATCACTCATCCCAACGTGTCACTATGTGTTAGATGAAGAAAGCTACTGATTTAGTGCCTAAATGTGTACGTGTGCAAACACACACTCGCGCAGAGGTGTACCATTACATTCCAGTTGCAAGCCACTTGGAGCTCTCACTTAAGCCATAAACACTGTTTTCACAGATACGCGAGGACACATATTATCTCTCTCAAAGCAGCATTTCAACTTGATTATTGTTTTTCAGCAGTACTCTTAACCCAGGCAATCATGGCTAGGTGTTTTGAATGCTAAAGTGGTTTGCGTTTTGCAGGCTAAAGCAAAATACTGAAAATCACAAAAGGCCCTCTATGATATATAACTGAGCTTTCATAGTGACATGATATTACATAGCCAGCAGCGTTGCACCAAATCAGCTGGGAGCCCACAAACTGGGAATTGAGCTGTCGTCCCACAAATGTTATTGAAGTGCCGTGCCAATGCACTAAAGTCAACATTGCCAGCAGGGCAGAGTTTAGTTGAGCTTATGATGTCTTAGTGAGTGAGGTTTCACAGATTCAGTTTATACAGACATTCTAACTTATAGTGGCAAAATTTCCCTGTTGCGAAAAACTTCGGTGGTGATTTTTTTTTTTAATGTATAAAAATGTATCATGGTTTCTACAAAAATATTAAGCAGCACAACTGTTTTTAATATTGATAACAGAAAGAAATGTTTCTTGAACAAATGATTTGTGAAGGATCATGTGACACTGAAGACTGGAGTAATGATACTGAAAATTCAGCTTTGCTATCACAGGAATAAATTATATTTTAAAAGATATTCACATAGAAAACAGTTCTTTTACAGTAATAATATTTCACAATATTACTGCTTTTACTGTATTTTAAATAATCATATTTAATAAAGAATATTTCATATTTTATGTATGCAATATTATAACAGTATATTCACTATGCAAGGACATATTAAATTGATCAAAAATGACAGACAGAAACACATTTCTAATGTTAACCAAAAAAAAGTCTATTTGAATAAATGCTGTTCTTTTGAAAATGAATCACAGTTTCCACAAAATATTAAGCAGCACAACTGTTTCCAACTTTTATAATAATAAGAACAATTGCACCAAATCATCATATTAGAATGATTTCAGAAGAATCGTGTGATCATGTCATCTAGAGAATTCCTATCGAAACGTATAGGGAACACAAAAAGCAAAATCTTTAAAGTTGTAACAAAGACAGAAAAAGCAAAGCACACATTTAAATTTACATCATGATCTAAATATCAAAAACATGAGGGCTGTACCTATAAAAATCACTATTGAAAAAAAGCAAAATGCCAAGCACAGATATTTCACTTTATGACAGCAGCCACAAATAGTTTCTAGAGCTTTTATTTTGAGATGAGGAGAACAGCAGAAGCAGCAGCTGTCAAATTTAAAGTTCAAACATTTAATTTTGCCCAATGTGGCACTGATGTAAAAATAGATCTATAGTTTTTCTATTTGAAATAGATTTCTATTGGTCAGACACAGATGCAGGTGCAACATTTAAATGCTTACATGAAAATTATACTCCTAATAAGTTATAGTTTAATTTAATGATATAGAGTTCAAAAGTCTGAGGAAAAAAATAAAATCTGGAATATCTGATTTAAACATGAGGGAAAAAATGGGGACAATTATTTAATCATTGTGCCAATAATTAGGGCCCGAGCACAGATAATGTGAGGACCCTCTTGGAATTGCTCCGTTTATGTAATTTGTAATGGAAAATGACAATTCATAAGTATTTTATGATTTGAACTAGTTCCGAAAGTATTCGTGGTGATGTTTTACCAAGTTAATATTACACTTTGTGCTCAGCCGATACATATTAATTACACACACATAACAGATAAAGTTACATCCTGTTGATCTTTCTGATGTTCTGCAATGGGACCTCATTATCACAAACTTAAATCTTAAAGGAAGAAGGAGATCATCTGGAGCCCAGAACCAGCCAAGGAGTCCATAAGATACATACTAATGTCTAACATACTAATCGGTCTGTCTGTCTGTCTGTCTGTCCGTCCGTCTGTACTTACAGAACATAAAATCCATCCATCCATCCGTCCATCCATCCATCCATCCATCCATCCATCCATCCATCCATCCATCCATCCATCCATCCATCCATCCATCCATCCATCCATCCATTCATCCATCCATCGGCTAATTTATTCAGCCAGCCAATTGATAATTAATTAAAACAAATAAAACAAAATAAATAACCTTTAGGTGAGTTACGTATACATCATTTTGTGAAAGGCGATACATGACAGTTCATGCTTTTGCTTCATGAATTGAACACTGCAGAAAAATGAGTCATCCACAAATACCCTGTATATGAGGGCTTCACTGTATGGTCTGTTATAGCACACTGTTTTGCTTAGTACTTATATGAGAGGAAAATATATTTTATAAAGAAGTGTCATCTGCATGGATGCCTTCATGTCTGCTCAGAAACCCACTAGTTCTACTCTGCATACAATTCTTTAGGCCACTGTCCTCCTGAGTGATCTGAGAGTGAGAGTGACACTGAGAGTGATCTGTGAAGACACATTGCCACATTTGGCAGATATTTGGCAGAGATTGTAACATGTTGTGTTTCTTGAACATGTTGTGTTGCTCCTCTAAAAAATGCTCTGGGCATTTTTGTTCCATAGGAGGTAAGGCTAGTTATCAAATAAGCACCTTTGTGTGAATTTATTATTTATGATAGCAAGGCTGATGGTAGAAGTCGGTAGTGGCTGGTGTATGAGAACATTTATGAAATACATACTGGATATTTAATTTTGAGCATTCCAAAAAATGATTTATATTTTAGAAAATTAAGTTGCATGATTGTTATAAGTTTAAAAAAAAAAGAGTTTTTTTTCAGTTAAAATGTTGTGGCAGCAATATATATATATATATATATATATTCTATTCTATTCATTCAAGTTCTATTAAACCATTCCAGCTAATAAGACCAAAAAAGAAAAACACCCTCAAAATTGTACTGCCGCGCTGTCCATACAGCGACTCTGTGAACAAACACCCGAAACGCGCACACAGATTGCCACTTCAGACAGCATACCAGTGCCGCATTGAGTTCTCTTTCGTGCTTGAACGACCTAAAACACACAAAATGATGTAAAAACTGTCGAGTATCCTTGTAAGTACAGTCTTAAATCCGTGAGAAAATAGAATGTGTCAGATCCGCGTGATGTCTTAAAATGACAGCGGCCTAATAAACTTGCTGCTGTCTGTGTCATTAAAGGGTTAGTTCACCCAAAAATGAAAATTCTTTCATTTATTACTCACCCTCATGGCGTTCCACACCTGTAAGACCTTTGTTAGTAACGAAGGTCTTACGGGTGTGGAACTGCCTGAGGGTGAGAAATTAATCACAACTCTTTAATCAAAGAACAAAAGACAAAGAGAAAATCACTCACTGATCTTGACTTTTGTGGTCATTGGGAGAATTCCCGGTGGGTGGGCCACTCATAAAGTGGGCTAGCAGTACCACTTCGACATAAAGGTAGTCTCACACGGGACATGGAAAGTGCAAGTCTTTAGTTAATTTTCAGTGAGAGACAAACAGAATTGGCAAATTGCAAGCAGTTTTAGTAGTGTCCCTGATTAGACCTACCTGAAAATCTTAAAGCACTGTTTACAAGGTTACATGGAACAAAAAATGTTTCTACTGACTGGGCCAGTAGAAAAAAACCTTAGCGTTGAGCACTGATATATTAAAGACACTAAATCTGACATTTATTACAATGGGTTTATGTGAAGATTGTTTTAAGTTTACTTTCAATTACACTGTAATGTTGAATGGCTATAATTAATAGCTAAAATTGAGAAATAAAATCTATTTAATAGAGACACTATGAATGAAGGCCAGTATCACTAATACCAGTACTGATACAGTACTGGTATTAGTGATACTGGCCTTCATTCATAGTGCTTAGTAAAAAGATGCCATTAAACAAATATTTAAAATATACTGTCTTTATGTTGTTTCTACATTATTTGAGATTCAATGTGAAAGTATTACAATATAAAAAATATATAAAAACTTTAATGCAAGGTGCGATTAATTGTAATTAATTACAGAAAAAAGTGCTATTAATTAGTTTTTTTTTTTTTTAAATCAATTCACAACACGTGTGTGTGTGTGTGTGTTTGTGTGTGTGTGTGTGTATACAGTGCCCTCCACAATTATTGGCACCCTTAGTAATTATGAGCAAAGGCGGCTGTGAAAATAAATCTGCATTGTTTATCCTTTTGATCTTTCTTTAAAAAAAATCACAAAATTATAACCTTTTATTGAAGGAAAAGAATTGAAAGTGGGGGGAAAATCACATTATGAAATAAATGTTTTTCTCCAAAACACGTTGGCCACAATTATTGGCACCCTTTTACTCAAAACTTTTTGCAACCTCCTTTTGCCAAGATAACAGCTCTGAGTCTTCACCTATAATGCCTGATGTGTTTGGAGAGCACCTGACAAGAGATCAGAGACCATTCCTTCATGCAGAATCTCTCCAGATCCTTCAGATTCCCAGCTCCATGCTGGTGCTTCTTCTCTTTAGTTCACTCCACTAATTTTCTTTAGGGTTCAGGTCAGGGAACTGGGACGACCATGGCAGAAGCTTCATTTTGTGCTCACTGACACATTTTTGTGGTGGTTTTGATGTTTGTTTTGGATCATTGTCCTGATGGAAGATCCAACCACGGCCCATTATTGGATTTCTAGCAGAAGGTCAGGTTTTGATTTTTTATCTGTTGGTATTTGCTAGAATCCAAAATACCATGTATCTGAACAAGATGTCCAGGACCTCCAGCAGAAAAATAGGCCCACAACATTAAAGATCCAGCAGTATATTTAACTGTGGGCATGGGGTACTTTTTATCCATGTGTGCACCAAACCCATCTGGTGGGTTTGCTGCCAAAAAACGCTTTTTTTAGTTTCATCTGACCATAGAAGCCGGTCCCGTTTGAAGTTCCAGTCTTGTCTGACAACTGAGTATGCTGGAGATTGTTTCTGGATGAGAGCAGAGTATTTTTCTTGAAACCCTCCGGAACAACTTGTGGGGATGTAGGTTCTGTTTGATAATTTTTTTTAGGCTTTCTGAAACTCAAGACTCAACTAATCTCTGCAATTCTCCAGCTGTGATCCTTGGAGAATCTTTGGACACTCAAACTTTCTTCCTCTCCGCGCATTAGGACAATTTAGACACACGTCCTCTTCCAGGCAGATTTGTAACATCTTTAGTTGATTGGAACTTCTTAATTATTGCCCTGATGGTGGAAATGGGGATTTTCAATGCATTAGCTTTTTTCTTATAGCCATTTTCTATTTTGTGAAGCTCAACAATCTTTTGCTGCACATCAGAACTATATTCTTTGGTTTTTCTCATTGTGATGAATGATTAAGGGAATTTGGCCTTTGTGTTTACACATATTTGTACTCCTGTGGAACAGGAAGTCATGACTGGACAATTTCATTCTCCTAGTCACCCTGGTGTGCTAAAAAAGGTATATATGAATGGGAATATACTAGAATTTCTAGGGGTGCCAATTATTGTGGCCAACATGTATTGGAGAAAAACATTTATTTCATAATGTGAGTTTCCCCCCAATTTCAATTGTTTTACTTCGATGAAAGGTTAGAATTTTGTGAATTTTTTAATGAAAGATCAAAAGGATGAACAATGCAGATTTATTTTCACAGCTGCCTTCGCTTATATTTACTAAGGGTGCCAATAATTGTGGAGGGCACTGTATATATATATGTAAACACATACACATATATTATGTGGGTACGTCATAAATGAGAAGTTTGGATTTTCAAAACAATCTATATTAAAATATAATGTGTGTGTGTTTGTGACGCCCTTGATTTTGTACTTCAATTTCCCTGTCATTTTCTCTGTCTAGACATCATTTCCTTCAGTTCTCAAAATATGGGTTATTTGGTTTGTGATTTGTACAAGAAAGCTCAATTTTCTCTCTCTCTCGTGCTCCTTCAACGCTTGTGTTGAATGGTAGAGGCTGGAACCACAAGGCAATCAATGAATGTCGCTCATGCATTGCATTACTGCGTACAATAGCTTCTGATTTGTGCGCTCTTTTTTGCGCTGTACTGTATTGCCAGTGCGTTTGCCGCTGCTGCTATGACAACAGCGCGCGCTTTTTCCAACTTGTGAGTGATTCACAGCCCCCATTCGCGGTTATCCAGTAGGCTCTGAAAGAAAACCAAGCAACGGTCCCACTAGACTAGAGGAAGACTTTTTTTTTTTTGAGAAGACTGTGTACACTCATACTGTACTGCACTGAGAAACCACAAACACCCTCCATATCTATTCAGGCACAGCTGGAGTGACATTTTGGCACGTTCACTCGCTCTCAGCTCTGCAGCTCTCACTTCTTAAAGTTTGAGGCAGCGTGTCAGTGAGGGAAAAAAAGATGGATTTTCTGTGCGGATATTAAAGGCAATAGGATTTAAGAAACTAGAACGATTGAGGTCACCACTAAAGTGTGCATTTCATTCATACGTTATTTTATTTTACCCCCATTTCCATGGCGACGACACGGCGCGGTCATCGATAAGCGCTCTGTACTAAGTACGCGAGGGATTTTGTTGTCTACCTGGGGAGGAAATCTGGATTAACAGATGAACTGTAATGGCTAACTAACGCGTTTCTCTTTTGGACTACTGTGAACGGATTTACACTAAGAAAACTCCGCAGATGAAGATGGTTGCGTGTGGAGGCTGCGCGGCGTCCTGGAGGAGGTTTGTGGTGATGAGTCTCAGACTGCTGTTCCTTCTTCCCGCAGGTCTGCCTGTCCGCAGTCAAGGAGAATCCCAATCCGATAACAAACAGATGGACAATATCACCATCAGACAAGGAGAGACGCTCTTCCTCAGGTAGGCGGTGATGGTTATGCATTTATCATGCTGTCATGTTTCTGTGTCCTGCGAGCATCTGCACTGTCAAATGTTTTGCATGTCAGTTTATGGCGTTTGTCACCTGATTTTTATCGATTTATATGTATTTTAAAGAAAGAAATGTGGCTCATTTGGCTTAGTTAGCTTCAAAATTAGTTATAATGTTACTGTGCTTGAAGTTTTGGTGCACAAACTCTTGACTATTTCTACCCACTATACTTGAAAAGTTAAGTTTAAGTGCTGGCACTAAATCTTTAATGAAATTCAATACCTGCAGTTCATTGCAGTCACTTTGAATTTAATTACTGATGAAGAAAATTAAGTTTAAACTTGGCAATCTCTGAAAATTACAAATTACATTTGTGGCAAATTAAATGGATCGGGAAAAAAAGTTTAATTCCATAATAAGGTGAACATTTTTATAGTTCACAGAGCAATATCAGAAAATATAACCTAATACATTATCTTCTGAAGCAGCCATGAGTCACAAGTATGCACCAAAGTGTCAGTGGAATAGGAAAATTGGATATTAGCTATTTTATAGCTGTTTTCAAATTGAGGCCCAATAGTTCCCTAGTACTTTGCACTTTGTTAGTCTATTAAAACTTCTCAAGCCATTATTTATTATAAAGAAGCAACTAATTATTTTAAGCAGTTTGTGTGTGGTTTACTTTTATCAACCAACTAATTGTGTTGTGTGTGTACTTAGCCATAGTTTGTGGATAAAATTGTCCCCCAAACTGAGGTAAATGTGACAAAACCTCCCTTTGGGTATGTCCTTAATTGAAAAAAATATACATAGCTAAGAAAATGTGTGTCTGTGTCAGGTTTTGCCTATATTGGGGGGAACAAATGTCCCCACCGGGACAGTAAAACCTGAATTCAGCTGCATTGTGGAGAATAGCTAACACTTTCAGTGAGAAAACAACTTAATGAACATGGTAAACAATGTCTTAATGAAAATTCAAAACATTTTAAGTGAGGGTTTGGTTTAGAGTTAGAGACCGGGGAGTGTTGTAACATGGGGTCAGTTGTAACTGTGTCGTCAGAAAAGAGCTATGGTGATGCCATCAATATCATACACTCCCATCACCTTTTTGAGCTTACAGGAGAAGTGGCATGTGACTAGCAACATTGTACATTTTATGACCAAAAAACAGATTTTCAGGAAGGAAAGGGCATTTTTTTATCAAGATTTTTTTTTGCCTAGCTACCATTGTATTATAGAATTATTCAACATGTTCTTCAACCAATATGCCTATATAGGTCGTTTTTCACTTCCCTGAAATACGACCCATAGGAGTGTTTACTAAAGTTGCGCCCCTATCGACAACAGGACACTTTCATTTTAATGCATTGTTCCCTTTTATCTGCGTCTTATTTCGGGTTTTGCGTAGCTCAAATGGTAGAGCATTGCAATAACAATATGCAATCATGTGATCATGCGATCGTGGGTTCAATCCCAGGGAACTCATGAGCTCATGAAGTGTATATGCACTATAAATCACTAAGAGTAGGTTTAGGGTTGGGGTGGGTGTAGTCGTTAATAAAAAAATGAGTTTTGCTAAATGGAAATAGGACAAATGGTGTAAAGTCCACATCGATATAAGTGCCTTAAACCATGTCGTAACACTTCTCGAGGGTGGCGCTACTTTCAAATTTGAATCATAACGAGAGCGGGCTTTGACCGTGATGGTCGTGCTGAGAATGAAGATGAAGGTTGATGAATAAAGGGCTGAATTTGGAGCTGTTCCTTGCAAATATATGGATTCTAAAGATTTGGAGTACAGCGAACAAATAAAATTGATGTGATTTGTGAATTTATGTTGTGCTTTGGTGCATCTTATGGTTGTATTGTCAGTCGCTGCACTGGAGAAAACACCTTCTGTGTCGCACAGCAAACAAAGTAAATATTACAAAATGGTTAAACAATTACAGAAATTTTAGTCATTTTAAGGTTTCAAAGTGTAGTCTTGTTTAAAATTGTGTAATCCTCCGAAATGAGTTTGCAGCACTAGTCACGAACAGAAATGTTATTTCACATTAAGTAACGGTAGATGAGTAAACTGCATTCAATAAATTCGAATAAAACATGTATTGATATGGCAATTGAATACAACAGATTTAAAACATTAATGCCACGATTTTGATATTAATACATGGGAATTCATTCACACTTGGATACGTAAATGATTTTACATTTTATTGCTGTTAATACGTTTTTTTGTGTATGAAAACGTAAGTAAATGTACGTGTGGTAGAACCACACTTTACGTAAAAATACAAACATACTCTCAGGAGATTACGTTGTTTTTACGTCATCTTATCTGATAAAAACGGCCTCAATTGAATGCGTACATTTTTTATGCACATTTTTAGAATTTATGCGCATTTTGGCATTTCCATCCAGGATTTTTTTTTTTACAAAATTCAGATAAAAATAAATGAAATACAATATAAGTTTTTTTTTTTCACTTTAAATTGTTAATTTTATTCAATAGTAATTATTCTTTGTTCTTCAATAAACTTCTTTCATAAATTAGATAGTGTGGATCTTATTTCAGCAAATCACGTCGCATTGTTATTCCTAGCTAGTGTTACAACTCACCCCAGTAGTGGGGTAGGTTGTAACAATGGAACTCTTTGTATTCGACATTAGCTCACAAAGTTTTATTTGTAGTAGACAAGTGGCTATCGTGTATCAATGTTTGAGAGATCTAGCACAAACAACCAGATGCTCAAACAAAAAGTGTAACTATCATCCCGGTCTCCCCCTATTATAATTTGTACAGAATAAAAACAATAGAAGTCAATGGAAAGTCCCTACAATGACAGAAAAACAAATGGTACTGTATGAGTTTGGGTGCTTGTGTGGCAAAGTTACACACAAATATAATTAGGCTAGTTATTTTGGTCACTAATGTTTGGGATCTTCATATGTCTTAATGGAGGGATATGCACAGTATCCTTTAGGATATTCTCATGACTAACAGGATTACACCCACTTTAATAAAGCTTAACCTCTGTGCAGAGATAAAAAAAAAAAAATGGAGATCACTGATTGGCAATATTTATATACAAAGTGTCTGGCTGTTTTTAAACAGTATTAAACATTTAGCCGTGTAGTCAACAGTGTATACAATTGGAGAGATGCATTTGAGGCATGGAAAAACAATAATAATCTTTGTTGCATGCAGTGAAGACCTGCGTTACCAAACAGATTCGAGCATGGTTTGTTTGTTGTTGTCATCTTGTCTATATAGTAGTTGCATATTTACAGTGTTTTAGGCCTGTACAATTCCCAGTAGACAAAATCAAGTCCCACCCTACATTTTTTCTTGTTTGAGAAACCATTTCTCTCAGTATATCACAATAAGGAAGAAAACACTATAGAAACTTCCATTTTATGGTGACTTTAAAGGTGCCATCGAACGTTTTTTTACAAGATGTAATATAAGTCTAAGGTGTCCCCTGAATGTGTCTGTGTAGTTTCAGCTCAAAATACCCCATAGATTTTTTTTAATAAATTTTTTTAACTGCCTATTTTGGGGCATCATTAGAAATGCGCCGATTTAGGCTGCGGCCCCTTTAATTGCTCGCGCTCCCCGCCCCCCCGAGCTCGCGACTCACACAGCTAATATAACCCTCAAAAAGGATCGTTACAAAGTGTTCGTCATGCATGCTGCATGCATACATCAGATCATGTGAGTATAGTATTTATTTGGATGTTTATATTTGATTCTGAATGAGTTTGATGGTGCTCCGTGGCTAAAGCTAACATTACACACTGTTGGAGAGATTTATAAAGAATGAAGTTGTGTTTATGCATTATACAGACTGCAAGTGTTTAAAAATGCAAATAGCGACGGCTCTTGTCTCCTTGAATACAGTAATAAACGATGGTAACTTTAACCACATTTAACAGTACATTAGCAACATGCTAACGAAACATTTAGAAAGACAATTTACAAATATCACTAAAAATATCATGATATCATGGATCATGTCAGTTATTATTGCTCCATCTGCCATTTTCCGCTATTGTCCTTGCTTGCTTACCTAGGGCCCTATAATTTCCGCGATCACGGAATCGCGGACGGAATCGCGGAATCCATTCATAAAAACTGAATTTACTATATAACGCGGAATGTCACGGAATTTGTCAAATTTTTGATGAATGAATTAAAAGCAGGTCAGTACACTTAAATTAAATTGCGATATAGACTAGTGTCTGTGAATATTAAATCGCAAAAAGACTATTTAAACATGAATCCTGCATGCATGAGTGCCTCTGAAATGAATGATGCGGAAGCGTATGAGGGGTGATTTCAACAAAATGTGATGATTGCTAAGCAAACTGAGAGGAGAACTAACGTGTATACGCACGCCAGCCGTCTGGCCCAAATCACATAATATTCAGGCATCAGACGTAAGATATGAGATGTTAGACGTCACGGTCACGTGTTGGAGCTGCGCTCAAAGTGCGTGGCGGCGCTGGCGGCGACGTAGTTGAGAAAGTATATTTTTTACTTTGCGTCTGGACAACGTACGTGTGGATAAACGTCTGGATAACGTACATGTGGATAAACACCTGGATAACGTACGTGTGGATAAACGCCTGGATAACGTACATGTGGATAAACGCCTGGATAACGTACGTCTGGACTAACGTCTGGATAATGAATGTGTGGATAACATTGATAATGATATTTTAGCTTTATTCCTATTTTGCCCAAAGGAAGCTTTAATTAAGGTGTAAATGTTCATAACTTGGAGGAAACATTACAAATCTGTCTCTTCCTGACTGAAGCTTGGCCATTCCTCCGGCCCCCTCTGTTGCGCAAGCACCGCATTAACAGCTGACTTTTCTCAGTTTAAAGGACACACCGGCCATTCCAGCTGAACTAAGGCCTTCACCTCTTAATATGGAAAATAATAATAATAATAAAATAACAAGCCCAAAAATGCATATAAGTGGCCATGGTAACACTGCAAGTGCGCGCTTGGCAGATTCGGATTATCAGATTTTTCACTATATTGGTGAATATTTTGAAATAATNAAGGACACACCGGCCATTCCAGCTGAACTAAGGCCTTCACCTCTTAATATGGAAAATAATAATAATAATAATAATAAAATAACAAGCCCAAAAATGCATATAAGTGGCCATGGTAACACTGCAAGTGCGCGCTTGGCTTGAAGCAGATAAACAAATAAAACACAACAGAGACGAGCTCGACGGTCAAACATGTTTTTTTTGGTTTTTGGTTTTTTTAAGCGAATGTTTACTTAGAAAAATTATGTAAAAGTGCTGCAATGGCATAAAAAACCTTAAGGTTAGCACAACACAACGAAATAAACAAATATATTGCATGGTTATACACGCTCGTTTGAGATAGTGAGATAGTGGGGCAGTCGTGGCCTAATGGATAGAGAGTCGGACTTGTAACCCAAAGGTCATGGGTTCGAGTCTCAGGTCCGGCAGGGATTGTCGGTGAGGCGAGTGAATGTCCAGCGCTCTCCCCACCCTCAATACCATGACTGAGGTGAGACCCTTGAGCAAGGCACCGTACCCCCAACTGCTCCCCGGGCGCCGCAGCAATGGCTGCCCACTGCTCCGGGTGTGTGTTCACGGTGTGTGTGTTCACTGCTGTGTGTGTGCGCACTTGGATGGGTTAAATGCAGAGCACAAATTCCGAGTATGGGTCACCATACTTGGCCACATGTCACTTCACTAAGTCGAGATGTGTTGCATTCATTATTATTAGACTTATTTATTTGTTCTTATGTGCTTGCATTCGATTTGTCTAATGCAATAAATTGAATTATTATATTAAAACTTTAGTTATATTTTAGGTGATGTTGCTGGGTAAGTGAATTAAGAACAGTGCTCAGTCATAAAAAAAATAATGTTGTGTGTGCGTGTGAGGCGCCGGCGCAATCACATTTTCTTATAAAAGTGGGAAAAAATTAAAATACTCAGACATTAATGGTCACATTTATGTAACACATTTCAAATCTGTGAAGGGTTAAATAGGCCTATTATTTTGTACACTCACAATAAAAAGAAAAAATTGCCTGTAAAATAAAGAAAACAAAAAGAATTTCCTTTCTGTGGACTTCTCAAAAATTAACCGAAACGCAGCATATATAGCTTAGTCTATTACTTGTTGCATTTTGTTCCTTTCATTTTGTTAATATGTTTATTATTTAGGTAAAATAAATTTCGCGCAGAGGTTATTTATTCTTTTTATAGGATTTAATCCTGTTTTTCTCCATTCAAGCGCTGCAGGTGCCTGAAGATGATGATGATGAATCCTCATGTTCTGTTGTTTATTCTGCTATTTGTTCATAGGCTAAAACTAATTAAACCCCTGGGATTTTATTAATGGGTCACAGACACGTATCCATTGTAATTTAGTTTAATTCTAATTTTATTTTACCTTTTCGGTAAATGAAAAGATAATGATCTCGTCGGTTGAAAGTCAAGGGGAAAACGAAATGACATTGACAAGGCAACATTTCTAGTTTTCGTTTAGTATTTATTTTTTTCTTATATTTCAGGTTTATAAATGTTTTAATAGTTTTAGTTTTTGTTAGTTAACTATAATAACCCTGCCTCGGAAAAACATCCACAGAATTGCAGTACAGTCAATTTTCCAGCTGTTTAAGCCATAAATATTTACAATTATTCACAAACTATTTTTTTTGCCGTCTGGGACACAATCTCAGGCCGGGAGTCTCAGACTCATCGAAGCCAAATACAGTTATTGATGCTCGGGAAGCTAACAGCAATTTCTTAACGATCAGCATTTCATCTGAAAGAGGTTCACCTGAAAATGCTGTACAATAGAGGGAGCCACAGGATATAAGGAATATTTTAAGCTTATTTTCCTTATTTTTAAGCTTATCTGTTTCCATACTTTTGAATGTATAACCATTAAATTTCTTTAACCATGTTCTGACAATATAGTTTTACTGTACATTGACATATGTGAAACGCTTATCCCAAGAATAATAATTTTTATTTATTCTAATATGATGTCTAACTAATATGACAGTTTGTTCTGCATGTGTATTTCTTTTTTCCGGTATATAGGCTATACCTTACTATATTATAATTTCTATTAAAATATTACATGATTAAAGTGTTTGATAATAGGCCATAGCTTGCACTCTGAATTAATCTTTTAATTTCGAATTTGGACTTTTAATTTAACTGTCTTTAATGCATGATGCATTTTTTTGTTTTATAAAGGATTTCTATGGGGGACAAAACTCTGAAACAACATGTTTTACTTGGATAATGCTGTCATTATCTTAGCAGTAGTGTTTATGACAGGAGAGATGTGTTGATTAGTTGTCTCTGGTTGTCATTTTAGGACATAAAGCCCAGGCATTTTCAAGTTAAGCAATAGCACATCTTTTAATGTCAGTTGTTTGGCTAATAGTGTAGGCCATGTTTTCGTCAACATATTTAAACAAAATTAGGAATGGAGAAATATTCAGCGATTTTGAGGTGCCAAAATGTTAAATGTGTTTTTTTTCTTTTTGCTGAAAACAAAGCAAAAACACTAATTTACAGAACTTCAGACAATTTACAAAATAACAACTGGCAAAAGTTACTTTAGACGTCACGGCGCAGACGTCGCGTAGCTTCTCACACGGCTTCTCAGGCGAGAAGGGGGGCGACGAAAGTGTCACGCTTCTTATCACACGTCATTGGTCACGGCTTTTGCTCACGGCAAGGTAGCACGCTTAGTTAGCACGGTAAATAGCAAAATGACACCTCATAGAAGCGCAGTTTCATTTACCTCACACCGCCTCACACACACTCGCGCGGGGGCGCACGCACGCTGAAGCACATGCGACGCTCGCGGTGTTTTCGTCCTCTGTCGCCTCACTATATGAACGCACGAAATTCATCTCCAGAGCTGCTCTGAAAGTCACTTCATCAGCATTTAACCGCTTCGTTTGAGAAAACTACCATCATAAACAGAGAAACTCAAAGCTCTAGGCAAACCGTCAAAATAAAAGTTCGATTTAACTTGACAGAAACATATTACTGTTCTACAGTATAATTTAGATAAATTAATTTAACAATAAATTATTAAAATATATTTTTAAACAATAATCAGTGTTTCTTCCATGTTTTAATTTTAACAGTAAAGCTCTGTTGTGCAGCACATTGTTTGACAAAAAAGTTTAATTTCATGATTAAAAGATAAATTAAATGATATGCGTTCATTTGATTGCCAGAAAATTTAAATACACAACAGAACTTCTGAAAAAAAACAAAAATTCATAAAAATATATTTTTTAATTAATAAATATTGTTGTTTTTAAGAATTCAATTAATTAGACATGCTTTTTGATTATTAAAATGGAATTAAACCATTAAAATGGAATCCAGAAAACAGAATATGGTAAAAATAAAATTTGAGGGGAAAGAATAAAACGTTTATCATAGGGCCCTAAAAAAATTAAATTTTTTTGTTAAACTTTTATTAAATTGTTGGTAAATTGGACAAGATTCATTATTTCAATTAATTAGACATGCTTTTTGATTATTAAAATTTAATTTAACCATTAAAATGGAGTCAAAAAATAAATAAAACGGAAAAAAACGGAATCCAGAAAAATTAAAACGGAAAAAACGGAATTTGGGAAAAAATAAAACGGAATTTGGGAAAAAATAAAACGGATTTCATAGGGCCCTACTTACCTAGTCTGATGATTCAGCTCATGTTCAATGCCTTGAACATGAGCTGGCATATGCAAATATTGGGGGCTTACATATTAATGATCCCGACTGTTACGGAACAGTCGGTGTTATGTTGAGATTCGCCTGTTCTTCAGAGGTCTTTTAAACAAATGAGATTTATATAAGAAGGAGGAAACAATGGTGTTTGAGACTCACTGTATGTCATTTCCATGTACTGAACTCTTGTTATTCAACTATGCCAAGGTAAATTCAATTTTCCATTCGATGGCACCTTTAAATAAATTTGCAGGCCATGATTTTAGGGAAAAACTATTAAAACTTGAAAGGCAGTATTGAGGTCTGGTATTTTGAGATTGCTGCTCTAGAAAGAAAGTAGAAATTTCAAAAAGCCCCATTGTTATGTTTGCTACGCCCCAAAGCTGATGTTATGATTGGTCAAGACATGGGCTGCATGAATGAATGATATTTATTTGACAACAAAGCACTAAAACATCTGACATTAAACAAATTTTTAATGAATTCAGCTCATTTTTCAGTGAGCTGAAACTATTTCTGGGTATTTAAAGGTGCAATACGTAATATTTTTTCAGTAAAATATCCAAAAACCAATAGGCCAGTGTTATATATTTTGTTCCCTTGAGTACTTACAATATCCCAAATGTTTCCAACTATTTGTAAATTGTGAGAACATTGCAATTTTAACCAAGGCTCCAGGACGTGTGAGGAGTCGCCTGTCAGTTGCGTCATACCCGCGTTACCCTCGGTTTCCGGTTTTATTTTGTGGAAACCATGGAAACACCAAGGACGCTTTAAAATATTACACGTTTTAATAGACAAGGGAACAACTGTTTTGATATATTTATAGACAGAAAACGAATTGTTGTTATATAGCTCAACACGTTTAGTCTTATTGTTTATATAAATTTTCTTGATTTTTTGCGAGTACCATGCTTTACCACGCCTCAGAATAAAACACTATTTTGTCAAATAGCTAACATAGTATAATCAGGTGCAGCTTTATTTTTATTAACAGTAATACATAATTTTCTCCATCATACAATGTTTTAAAATGAATTGCATGCCATTTATCAACACAAGCCATCCAGCATTTTATATGATATTCCAAAATCGATCTATCTTACTGCAGTGTGCAACAGTGTCTCACAGCAGCCGCCGAGCGAACGCACAGAGTAACATTATAACATCATTTTCAACACACTCAAATATATCTAATAATAAACAGAGCTGTGTTACCTCATACTCATGACCAGAAAAGCGGAAGCAGCGCCGGCGACTGTGTTGTATTAAAAGTTCCGCTGCTCGCGGCGTGTGTTGCGCAATCGCTCCAGCGGCCTCATTCAGCTCCCACAACACTCGGCCCTGCTCTGCTTCATACTACAGTAACGTTAATAATCGCATCCATAAACATGAGTTCTTCCCGACTCCAATCCCTATTCGTTTGCACCGTCCGTTGAGATGGAGACCTCATGTCCCAAGATTCCGCTCTAAAACTTGGCATCATCAAACTACGCCTTTGTTTTGAATAGGCTTCTAGCGACCTCTAGCGGAAAAAATTATTACATATTGTACCTTTAAAGTAATATTTGATAAACAAATATTGCAGTTGATCTAGCTTCCTGTTTTTGGGTGTTAAATCAAATTTGTCCACATATAAATTGGCTTATTTAAAATTTTGCCAAAGTTATAAACCTTACGAACTGTGCAGCACTGATATGTTGCCAGTCATTGTGACAGCTACACAGTTTACAGTTATTGGTGTCATCATACCCGGCTGCCCAAGGTGATGTTTTCAGTCATATCTCCCCTTCAGGTGAACATTAGCAGAAAACTAACTCTGGCTGTTCCAAATTAATTTTAGGCCAAAAACATAACAAGGTTATTACATTAAAAATAAGATTCATTGCGTAAGTCCTCAATTGCGTGGGCTAAATTAAAGCCCTCTTACGGAAATATATGACAAAAATTGAGGGAGTTTGAGGGCAGTGAGTGGGTGTTGAAGTGCCGCACTGTCTGGAGAGGATTATGGAATATGACAATTTATTTGCTGGAAGACGAAGAGGAGAATGGTTAGGGTTTAAAATGTGAAATTGATGAGCTACGGAAATACAAAAAGAAAAAGCACAATTAACAGTTAAAACTGCTCTTTAACAAATGTGCAAACGAGAGAAAGTGGTCACAAGAAGAAACTACAGTTCAGAGATGACAGGTCAGTAAGGTTTTAGGATGGTTTAAGCAATTAAAAGATGACAAGTTAATGAGGAATACAACAGAAGAAGCCATTGTGTTCACTAGCGGTGAACTGGCAGTGACTAAAGCCAGTTTTCCCTTGAGATTTCCCTTGAGGTTGAGAACATGTATGCAAACACATTCAATGTTTATTCTAGACTTCAGCAATTAAATACACCAAAGTACTAACAAAAAAAACTAAAAAAAGTTTGTAACATGATCATCACTAACATGATCATTATAAAGGTGTTTAACTGACAAAATATGTTTACATACTCGTATTTGAGATTCGGATTATCAGATTTTTCACTATATTGGTGAATATTTTGAAATAATAGGGAAAATGAAGAGGAGAATGGTTATGGTTTATAAGCTGAAATTGACGAGCTACAGAAATGCAAAAAGAAAAAGCACAATTAACAGTTAAAACAAACAGATGCTCTTTAACAAATGTGTAAACGAAAGAAAGTGGTCACAAGAAGAAACTACAGTTCAGAAATGACAGGTCAATAAGGTTTTAGGATGGTTTAAGCAATTAAAAGATGACAAGTTAATGAGGAATACAACAGAAGAATCCATTGTGTTCACTAGCGGTGTGAGTCTTACAATGCTAGCTTTAGATTTGGAGTGACTAAACCCTGTTTTCCCTTGAGATTTGTGATTGCCATGTTTGAAAATCTGTTAGGAAAGGAACTAGGAAGACAATATATTTTCTGACAAATGCCTGTTTTGTTTGTTGCAAAAAATAAATGAACTGTATCATATGAAAACAACTACCTAGGGTATAAACCAACAATCGAAACACAAGCCAAACAAGTCGAACTTAATGCATTTCCACATGCTGCTTCCTAGCTCTATCTCTCTAATCGCAGTTGCCAACCTTTTCTCACTTTGCTATTTTAAAACTAAGAACTGTAAAAACATCTAGCCAACATCTAGAACCCAGATTGATAAGATAAGTGGATTTTATCAAAGAATTAGACTTAACCCATTGACCTTTACAATCACACTTATGATTAGAACGTTCAGTGTGTCACGTGATCAACTGCAATATTCAAATCTAATTCTGCGCTTTTGCAGAGCCAGAGATGGACTCACCCAATGCTTGTCATTTATCACAATTGTAAAGTGTTTTCAACATAATGAGCATGTTTAGATACAGACCAATATGCTGATGATAACTCACAAAAATTAGCTCAAGGAAATAACCCGTTGTCTCGGTTTACATGCAAACCAATTACCCGGCAACTCAAGTGAACCATGTTTACAAGACTTTAAAAATCTGAGTACAAGACTTAAAAACTCTGAGCATTCCATTCCATTAATTAAATAAACAAGCAAACAGTATTTTGACTGTCCCACTTCTACTTCACATGCACGAGATGAGAACACATTTTTATAGGCTAATTTCTTGGGTCAAGAAAGAATCTGAGTTTGCAATATATATTTCCTTCCCCTACCTTGAAATGCTCGCTCTGTTTAGATGTGCTTAAATCTGCAGTATAAGGATGCTTTCCTGTTACATATCACACATGTTCCACTTCAATAAGCTGACAGAACTCAGGTTGATATGTTTACATGCTGGAATCGGGGTAAAGGGCAAATCTAGCTGTGTCGATTGGTTTATGCTTTACTCTGATGAAAGAAAATGGGTTAACATGTTTACATGACCTTATGCATAATTTAGCATAATTGGGTTGAGAACATGTATGCAAACACATTCAATGTTTATTCTAGACTTCAACAATTTAATACACCAAAGTACCAGCAAAAAAAAAGTTTGTAACATGATCATCACTAACATGATAATTATAAAGGTGTTTAACTGACAAAATATGTTTCATCAGAATATCAGATTTTTCACTATATTGGTAAATAATTTGAAATAATAGGGAAAATGAAAAGGAACGATACACCAGTCATACAGCAATGTGAGACATTAAAAATAATGGTCGCCTTAAAAAAACTCATGCCGGGGGCTCATCTAGAATAATTTAAACTTACATGTGAAAGGGTTAATTAATCCCGGCCCTTGGTGTTTTAATGTAATCACCTGGTTCTGTCGTTTTAGAGTGTATTGGACGGAGGCAGCACTCACTTTTTCACTTGCTGTTGCTGAAAGGCTTGTGATTTATTGGCGTGCTGCTTGTATAGCTTGTTAATACCACCGAGAGCTGGTACGCTGGCCTTGTGCTACTTGTTGAAGCTCTGAGCAGCCAATTTCCTCTCTCCCAGCATTTTCCCTCTCAACATGGAACAAATAACTTCTGAGATTTTCCTCAGCATTTTAGTAGGCTGTTAAATAGCATGAAAACATTTATACCACCATCTCATGGTGGTTACCGGAGAACACTGCTCTCATGTTTGCAGGAGGAGTGCTCCTGACTGAGTCTTCTGTGATAAAATCTTTCAGCCACTTGTCTGTCTGTTGTTGTTGACACCTGATATATCTGCTGTCGTTATCACCAGCCTCCCAAATGCTGGTGGATTGAAGCAAATCCCTGCAATTTCCGAAGAGCCCACCAGGTTTAACCTGCATATCAATCCAATATTCTCTCTCTCTCTGTGTGTGTGTGTATGTGTGGAAGAGTATTAGGGCTGCATTATTTGGTTAAACAATCATATTCTGAAAATTTTGACAAATTATATAAATGCAATTTGAACTGTGATATGATAAATATTTATAACACTATTTTGCTATCGTTTGAGGGTATTTATACTTGATCGCTTCGTGTTTTTACTGATTGGATAACAATCGCTCCATGAAAAGTTTAAATGCCCTTCCTGAAGCTTTTTTGAAATGCAGTATAACTCTGTTAGCAGTGTTCGGCTCGTTACTCAAAAAATTTAATTTATTACTTTCAAAAATAATATTATTACTCATTACTCGTTAACAACAGTAATTTGTTACACTACTAGTTATATTACTTTTCCATTACACCCACAAAATTGGCAATTGCCTATTTTTTCCTCAAAATTATGGCTTTTCATGTACAGCTCTTTGTGAACATTAGGGTATTTTACACGTTTAGTTTAAATATCTTTCAGAATCATAATTTCTATTCATTTTCCCACTGAACTGTGCAATCTAGTGAGCATATTAGTGGCTTCCAGTGTTGTCTCCCTGTGTTTTCACTTCCACAATTACTGTTATGACTCAGAGGAAGATCATTCGCTCTACGTCACTCATATTACGTGTTCATAACCATTCATAACTATTCATAACTGTTGACGAAGTTCCATACACTTCCATGTTCTGTTCTGTACTAACCCAGATAATCCACATTAGATTGCAATCTGAAGTTATTACAAACACTCAATGGTGGTTTACAATGAGTTTTAAGTAAAATCTTGGTGGTAATTGTAGCTATAATCAGAGGTGGGTAGAGTATCCAAAAACTGTACTCAAGTAAAAGTGCAAGTACTTATAGAAATATTTACTCAAAGTAAAAGTGAAAGTAATAATCTTAATAGTTACTTGAGTAAGAGTAAAAAAGTATCCAATGAAAATCTACTCAAGTAGCTCGTTAATATTTACTTTGTGTAAATATATATATATATATATATATATAACAATACAATAGCATGTTATTATTTAGATAGATATTTAAATTATTATCATAATTAGATATCTTTGCAACAAACACAGAAGAGACAAGCATTATTTCTGGCATCTGTAACCCGAATATCATTGCATACTTTGTATAATAATAACGTATACAGCTACATTTGAAAGAAAGAGAGAAAACTCTTTATATGTGCTCGCGCTCATAACCACTGAACATCTGAACACAAACAATGATCAAATGCACATTGACGGATCTTCTTCTGTCTGTTCTCCCAACTATAATCAAATGTATATTTCAGCAGGCGTGTGTAAACTGCTTAACTGTGTCTACGCAAAGGCGTTCATTTTCAAGACGAACAGGTCGCCGGCGCCGCCATTGAGCAATAGGCTATCCACAAATTAGCATTTCATACTCCCTGAACAATGGTAGCTTATTTAATGTATACATTAAGATATATGTCCATAAAAAAACAGTAAAGAAATGCTACATACTTTGTTATAGTGGCGTAATAATCTGTTTGGTTGTAAAATGTCGGCTATGGCTGTATGAATTGAAATCAAATGAAATCGATACCTGTGGAATTGTTCACAGACAGCATACGCAGTTCAACTAATAAAGATCTTCATCGCTGGCAAACAATAGGATGCATTTGCAGATTTGCTTTTAATTGACTGTAGGTCCACTGCCACTTCATCCAACACTCTGAGTGAGAAACCGCTTCTGACGATTCAGTGCATGCAGGAACTGAACAAATCATTCAAACTGATTCGCGAACCAATTGTTTTACCAACTTGTTTGATCAAGTCTTTGAACAGAATCGACTCAAAAGAGTGATTCATTTGTGAATGGGGCATCGTTCATGAAAAAAGAGACAGCGCGCTTGGAATAAACTACGCATTTCTTAACATGTACAGTATTACATTAAAATAAAGTAACGAGAGGAACGTCGCCAAATGTAGCGAAGTAAAAGTACAGATTTTTCATTACAAATGTACTCAAGTTAAAGTAAAAGTACCCACATTTAAATCTACTCTAAAAAGTACAAATTTTCCAAAAAAAGACTCAAGTAAATGTACTTCATTACTACCCACCTCTGGCTATAATTCACCTGTTAGCCAAATACATTTATATTTCATGATGTATGTTGTTAAAAAATTCATGTAAGGTTGTAAGAAAATGTTTTGTTTTGTTTTCTAGAACGACTTTTGGCAAAAGTAATAGATGGGTATATGTCAGGATCAAAAAGGGATGTGGGTAATGTAATGTAATGCCACAACTTACATTTGACAAAGGGTGATCTTATCACCTTTTCTCCCAACAAATCAAAATAATGGCAATATTTCCAGCTGCTGAATGTAAGCTTTTCCATATTCCAAGCTAGCTTGCGGCAATGGAGATGTCACATGCATGTAAATGGAATGCGGTTATTTATTTGGATAGCAATCCAGGTGCAAGTTCAGAGAAAAAAAAGTTTAAAAATTAAATTTGACATAAATACAATATTGCTAGTTACTTTTTACAAATAGAAAGCCACAACAGGATGAAACATTATGTGTATCAGAGAAAGACAGAGCCATGGTGCTTCATTCATGAATAAATCAGTGTTCTTTAATTCATAAAGACAGTTACTTGTTTCGTTCCTGAATGAAGCAGCGTGTTTGAATGAATCATTTGAATGAATGATGACTTGTCACCACCGCCTAAAACAAAATCTCCCATCACCACTGCACAGAAACTTATATTTTCATGAGATAATGTAAATATCTATTTCATGTTATTCTTTTAGTTCATGTTTCAATAAACACTTTTATTGCATCACGTTTCTAACGCAGAGATAATGTTGTACTTGTAATAGGCCCCTATATACTATAATTACTTATTCACAATGTTAAGAACTTTTCAGATCCCGAATAAAGGCTGTAATACAGTTTTGTATGGACTTAAGTGTAACATATCTTCCGTCATAAAAAATCTTTTGAACTTTGTTCAACAGCATAACTTTACTTCCTGCCTCTACTTTCCCCCACAAATCTCAGCTTTGATATCTAGCTATCACATATCCTGATTCTTGCAGAAAGCTCAGAGTTCTCTTGTATTAACTGAACCGTATTGAACAATCAGATATATTTCGAATATCTGCAGCAGAGACTGAGAAGAGAATAAACGGGAGAGGTTTGAATGGACTGCGGCTTTGGAAAAAAAATAAGCTTCTTGCTGATAAGATTGAGAGAGCGCTAATTTGATTTCACAGCGAGCTGCTCAACATTATCTGTCTAATTCCACTTTCCTTTACCTTACACCAACATTCTCTTGTCTCTCATTAAAGCCTAATCATTTGAGCCACCATCACAGGGCCAGACAGGAGCACGGGGTGCTGTCATAATGAATGACCATCCAGACGATTCAGAGACTCAGGATTAATCAGTGTTTTGATATTTCAGAATTAATTTGCAATGCCAAAATGGACCTCTACTGTAGTTTGATTTATTTTTTTGGCTGAAAGGAGCTTCCGTTAACCCCCGGTAAGGGGATGAAAGACTAGACGCATCTGTTAGCGAGTGCATTAGCGACAGCTGTTTGTCACTTATTCTGGTTTGAGCCGCCATCAGGGCATAATGACATTGTGGCAGCTCTTTGGCCTGGCTACACACCAAATGGTCCAACACCTTGATGTCTCTCAGACCATTTCCTTTCACCAGACTCATTAACTTTAGAGAGGACAGAGAACGAGAGAAGGAGAAACAAAAACAAGGCAAAAAACACTGTGGATGTAATCACACTTGGCCTCGGTTTTTCCTGTTTTTATCTGGAACCTAAAATTACAAAAATTCTACCCTCGAACATCTCCATCTTTTTTTTTTGCTCTGGCTTTCTCTCAATATATGTGGCCCAGATGATTCATTTCCTGACCTCGAAAATGGCATTGTGATTTTGGAAAAATTGCATGTTTTCGATATCCATTACTTCCCTTTGAGGGTAGAGATGGGCCGCTTGTGCAGTCAAAAAGTGCCAAATTATGCAACCTCAAAATTACAAACTCTGACAGAGAAATGAAACGGTCCATTCGCATTTGCTTGGGATTGAGCTCGCCCTACTTTTTTTGTAAAGCTTTTTTGTTGTTGTTTTTCAGCAAATAGTAGATGTTGAAAAGCATGCATCAGTTCTCAGTCCAGAAAACACTAGATAATGCTGCTGAACAGAAATGCTAGAATTTGTGCTTTTGAGTACAAACCTTTTTCTTTTTTTTTGTATCTGCTTAAATCTGTAGGCCATAAATTCATAGTTGTTTATCTCATTTTATGGAACTAGAATTCCTAATTGCATTTTTCTTAGCTTATTGACCCCACAAGTGTGAGGGCATTCAGGAAGTGATCACTTCTGCAATTTGCTGTCTCATTTGCTGTTAATAACTTGTATATATTGTCATTATATTGACTTTTGGCCATGATGCTTGGTCACTGACAAGCCTCTATTGACCAACCGCTACTTAGAAGAATAACGAATGTATGCTGTTGTATTAGGTCACTTCATTATATCAGGGGGTTCCAAAATGGTGTTCTGGGCCCTCCAGTGGGTGGTACAGGGTCTGTGGAAAAGTCCAGAGAAAAAAATATTGTAAAGAATTTGACAAACCAAATGTGACATTCAGTAAGATTCTTTAATTTTGCTCTAGTATTTT
>RJVU01007007.1:8283114-8301774 GCA_003731715.1 Anabarilius grahami | reverse complement strand
CAAATAAACCGCACGCTATTTGGCAAAGGCTGCGATTATTTTATGCGCAGTTTGTCAGAGCTGTACGGCTCTGTGATCCGTAGTAAATGCTTCTCCATCTGAAAGCTAGAGGGAGCTCTCGCCCAGAAACTGCAAATATGCCCTACCGCAGAAGTAGATAACACGCGTCATTCAAGGAAATCCCATACTATCGCTGTAGCTGAATTAACAGAAGATTGAAATGCTTTAATTGATTAAACATGACTAATAAACACACGACTGCCTTATTCTGTGTAAGAATCCAAAACATCTCACAGAAGGATGCTCAACGTCGTTATGAAGTGAGTTTGGAGTAAAAACATGTTATTAAATGTTGTCTTTTGTTGGAGAAGATATTAATAAATGCTTCTCATGTCTGGAAAGATGTTTGACGTGCGTTGCTTTTTCAAATGTACATTATAAGCGAGTGCTTTCAGATGGATTAGCAGTTGGAGCCATACTTCATTGACAAGCTGCACATAAAAAATTAATCGCAGTCTTTGCGATTTCATAATCGCACTAAGCCAAAACGTTTAAGTGCGATTTCAATGTTATTTTTCTAATGGTGCGATTAATTGTGCAGCCCTATATATATATAGTGTGTAGTTTAACTGGTTTCTGATAATTAAAAAAAAATAAAAAATTTTCATTGCCTTTTAGCATTTCTTTAGTTAAATGCTAAAAATAAATGGCCCTACAGTGTGAAAATGTTCTTTTTTCAAGTACATCTAATCAGTGTAGTCTTTTTAATTAATATGATGTCATAATATTGCACGTGTAATAATTATAAAAATGAGATAAAAATGCTGTTTAAAATAGTTTTGGATGAAATATATCATGTCACACTGCAGAGGAAAGCTGTCACTTCATGAAATGTCTACTCAGCTATCTAGTTATGATGCAAATGTGATGTCTTCAGCTGATCATGTTTTATCTGCATCAGCTCTTTTTATGTACCCAAAAATGCTTAGAAATAGTTACATCATTTTATATTGAAAACAGAGCTCATGTTGGAGCCATGGCCTAGAAGTTAGCACACTGAGCTTTAGTGCTTAAAGAGGCTGCAGGTTCGAAACCTCCCCATAATGTTCTCTGTTCCCGTTCCCGTTCTCTCTCTCCTTATAATTTCCTGCCTTCTCCCTATTCCTCTCTCAATATGGAGTGGCACACAGCCAAAAATAAAGAAGAAAAAAAGCAACGTAAATAGATCTGTTAAGGAACACCTGACTTTGTAGTTTCTTGGCATGAGCTTCTGAGCTGCTATAATTAATTCTGAGTCGCTGAACATGTAGAATGATAGACTATCGATTTTGTGTTAATGGTGAGATTGTACATCAGCCCTGAGAAGGACTGATCTTCTGTGTCCCGTCAGTCAGTCTCTTTACCCCTTGCAGTAGCTGCAATCCTGCTCTGTTCACCCATCCAGCGCTTTAAACGAGAGTTATGACAGGCTGCTGTGACCTTCTTTAACTTTCAAGCCACTGCTGTCTTTTGACAAGAGAGACTGGTGAGAGAGAGAAAAAAAGGTTTTCTTTTTTTTTTTTTTGCTGCTGCAGATCCAAAAATCACAAAGCCTACTGAATCCAGAATGTTCCAAAAACAGTTTTAAAGCACTGTTTTTTGACGCCACGCACGACTTTCTTACACCTTAGAGTAGAACTCCACGCTGTATTTAAACAGAACCCCATAGCTTTTCTCAACAAATTGGAGCTTCACACTTTCAAGTCTCCTGGAAACAGAAGAGTGGGAGTTCACACAACTTAGAATCAATCTTGAATTTCCACATCATAGAAGCCCTCAGGGTTAGCGAGACAAAACTCTCCGTCTACGCCGCAATGCTGAGGTGAAGCTCTCTGTGCTCTTTTAATCAGCAAGGACTCCAGGAGAGAGACCTCACATGCCTCCCCCCTGCATTTTCATCATGCACTAATAATGTAGTAATTAAAAAAACGAAGGAACTTCACATGCAGCCATTCGTTCCTGAATGCGTCTCTGAGTAACATAACCTAACATTAACATTATAATGATCCTAGCCAATCAGAGTGTTTATACTAAGCTGCATATCACCTGCTGTTGATTTCTCTTTGTATGTTTTGTAATTGAATTTTTTAATATCATAAAACAAGGCTGTTTTTGGATTTTACAAATTTATAGTGTGTAATATGCAGTGGAAATGAAGTGTACATGAAACACTGCAAAATGTGAGTATCTTAGTGTACACTGAAGGACTACCTATAGTACATCATGTACAACAATCAAATATACATTATAAAGTGTACACTAGGTAGTGCATACTAACTGGCCAGTGAATGTGTTTATTTGTTGTGTAGGTAGCAATGCACAAACAATGGCATGTGTAGAGAACTAGACACAATACAGTAGCTAATTTACAATAATTGCACACAAAAAAGTGTTATTTGCAATGCACTATACCGTTCAAAGTTTGTGGTCAGTAAGATCTTTTATTATTTTTATTTTTTTTACAAATACTTTTATTGACCAAGTGACAATGAAGACATTTATAATGTTACATAAAATTTCTATTTCAAAAAAATGCTTTTCATTTGAACTTTCTATCCATCAAAGAATCCTGAAAAAAATTGTATATCATGGTTTTCACAAAAATACTAAGCAGCACAACTGTTTTCAACATTGATAATAATAAGAAAAGATTATTGAGCACCAAATCAGCATATTAGAATGATTTCTGAAGGGTCATGTGACACTGAAGACGGGAGTAATGATGCTGAAAATCAATCTTTGCTATCACAGGAATGAATTACATTTTAAAATATATTGAAAGTGAAAACAGCTATTTTAAAGATCAAATACATTTTTGATCGAATAAATGCAGCCTTTGTGTGCATATAAGAGACTTCTTTCAAAAACATTAAAAAAATCGGTAACACTTTACAATACAGTTCTTTAGTTAACATTAGATAATGTATTAACTAACATGAACTAACCATGAGCAATACATTTGTTACTGTATTTACTAATCTTTGTTAACGTTAGTTAATGATAATACAGATGTTCATTTTTTGTTCATGATAGTTCACAGTGCATTAACTAGTGTTAACAAGATTTTAATAATGTATTAGTAAATGTTGAAATTAACATTTAACAAAGATTAATAAATGCTGTATAAGTGCAGTTCATTAATAGTTCATGTTAACTAATGTAGTTAACTAATGTTAACTAATGAACCTTATTGTAAAGTGTTACAGAAAAATCTTACCGATTCCAAACTTTTTTGGGAAAAAAAAAGAATGCGATTCTAAACTAATATGAACTAATATGACTAATATGAATTTTTTTAATGATCAGAAACATTTAATATGAAATTTAGATTTAACCTTTTCGGTCTCAGTAGTGCTAAATCATTATTAGCAGGTTTTGCTGGTTAGTCTGTTCATTATTATGTGACATTTACACCTGTCTAATAGTGTTATGACAAATGATGATTTCAGAAATCGTGTTTACACAGCAGAGGAAACGCTAGCGGAGCCTCCTCCGCAGGATTCATAATAATGAATGTAATTCTGAGCTTCAACGACAGCGGCACTTCATAAACATCACAATAAATCTCTCCTTTACCTCTAACATGTTGGCTTATGAATACCATGTTTTATTGGTTTTGTCAGTAAAGATTGGCTTTGTCAGTCAAGATTCCACTAGTGTAAAATGCAATAGCTTACAGGGCTGAGATGTGCTATCTGACTAGCATTAGTGCTCAAGATTTTGTTCTGAAGTGGTCTAGTCATTTTATATATTTTTTTATTGTGTTGAATATGATTTAGAAGAAGCTTGAAGGGTTCGTTGAGATTTTATAGTGAATATTATGCTATGGTTTCTGTATTCATTGAGTGTAGGTGAGGATTCTTGAGTTCTCAGGCCTTTTCATAATTCAAAGGCAATTTCAGCTCAACCGAATATGATTTGTAGTACTCAAACCCATTTGAAGTTTTGCTGTTATACCTCTAGACCTCAGTAGTGATGTATAATTATACAGTGGGTACGGAAAGTATTCAGACCCCTTTAAATTTTTCACTCTTTGTTATATTGCAGCCATTTGCTTAAAATCATTTAAGTTCATTTTTTTTCCTCATTAATGTACACACAGCACCCCATATTGACAGAAAAACACAGAATTGTTGACATTTTTGCAGATTTATTAAAAAAGAAAAACTGAAATATCACATGGTCCTAAGTATTCAGACCCTTTGCTGTGACACTCATATATTTAACCCAATTGAGCATCTCTGGAGAGACCTAAAAATGGCTGTCCACCAACGTTTACCATCCAACCTGACAGAACTGGAGAGGATCTGCAAGGAGGAANCACACACCTGTCTATATAAGACCTTACAGCTCACAGTGCATGTCAGAGCAAATGAGAATCATGAGGTCAAAGGAACTGCCTGAAGAGCTCAGAGACAGAATTGTGGCAAGGCACAGATCTGGCCAAGGTTACCAAAAAATTTCTGGTGCACTTAAGGTTCCTAAGAGCACAGTGGCCTCCATAATCCTTAAATGGAAGACGTTTGGGACGACCAGAACCCTTCCTAGAGNGAAAAAAATGAACTTAAATGATTTTAGCAAATGGCTGCAATATAACAAAGAGTGAAAAATGTAAGGGGGTCTGAATACTTTCCGTACCCACTGTATATCAACAGGTGTTTGAGGATTTATGTGAGTCGCTGAAATAGTTTTGAAATATCGTGATTGTTGTCTGCGAAGACAACACATGCTCCAGTAACATATTGATCAGAGATTGTTTTGTAGTCTGTGCACTTTTGAATTTGAGCATGTCTGCTAACACATGATGTGGGACACTAGATCACTGGGTCCAGTGTTATATGGATGACCTACTTATAGTGTTGAAATCCAATTAGCTCTCACTACTAATCTAGACTAAGTCCTGTGTGGACACCACAGATCTGCAGTGTAAGATGTGTCAGGCTGGCTGAGCAAATTCAAAGTCCAGGACTGTGATAGAAACGAGAACTCTGCCTGATTTAATTAAAGTCAAAACATGATGAAAGGGATGGGTAAATTACCCATCAGTTTTAAATATTGCACACGGGTGAGCTGCCTCTTGACCCATAAGACATAATGACACACTCATAAAGCTAAAATAGACATAAAGAATGACGTTAATTTAGCTGAGGAAGAGCATGCATAACCTTGTAATGATATCTGACAGAAAGCCCATGATAGCTCAGCTACTAAATTAGTAAATATATTGGGCATGTATAAATATTCATTCTCGCTTACTGACCTACTTTATTTATTTATTTGTTTATTTTTTTTATTGCACTTCTAAATTTTTTATTTTATTATGTTATGTATGATGTATTATTCATTATCATAATGAAAATACATACATATAATAGATAATAAAATATTAAATGTAGAATAACAAAGTATTATTATTACTTTATATACATTTATTATGATTTATGTATGATATATTTTATATATTTATTTATAATATATTATGCATTATCATAAAATACAAATAATGCATATAATAAATCATAAAATAAAGTATAACAACAAAAATTATGATTATTATTTCTTTACACTTCTATATTATATTTAGATTGTATGTTTAATATATGTATTTATATTATCATTTATTATCATCATAAAATAATTTATTACTATTATTGTTGTTGTTGTTATTTTACTTACTTTTACATTTATTTTATATGTATACATGGCTCTATGCTTACATTTCTTTTTAGGAGCACAGTCAAAAATTTAGAAGCATCTTCTGATCAAGAAAGAAAGAAATTAACCTTCCCAGGTGATATATTTGATTCTATAAAATTACTTGCAATTTTTTACCAATCAAATGAAATCAGTATCAACAAAATTCATCTTTGAACTGCAGAGGTGGCATAGAAGATCAAAAAGGTGGCATTTAGGTATATTTACAGACTGTTTAATAAGGCTCAGAAGTGGCATGAATGCATTTAAATTCATTACAACAATGTTATGAGATTAATGTTTTGAATAGAAGGTTTTGAATATAGAAATATTAAATGATTTAAATAACTGAAATAATATGTTAAAATTAGGGATTCAATGATATGATTTTTTGGGGCCGATACGATACCGATTTGAACAAACAATTATTAGCCGATACCAATACCGATATTTGTCACTTCCTCTCTTATTTGAAATTTTGTCATTAAAATAGATAGTAAAGTTCAAAAACACCTGCATTCAAATATACTAGCAGGTTTATTGCTGCATCATCAAATAATTTTTAATGAACATGGATTGAATCCATTTAACATTCAGCAGGCCTACATAAAGACAACAGAACAAAGATACATATGAAATAAACAGTGCTTTTTAGGTAGGTTTAAAAGTTTTCAGGTACAGAAATAAAGTAGACAAATGTAAAATAGCACTGCATATTCTTCACTGTATAAATTATATACATATTAATCCTTCTTTATTGTAGCAGACTTTATTGTGATTAATCTTCTAATTTGTTTTTGTATACATTTTAATATTTTTTTGGAAGTTTAAATATGTATGAGATCTCCTTTACTAAGGCGGGACTCTTATTTTGACGGGTGTTCTAGTCTACGGCCTGAAAAGGAGAGCACGCAGTTCTTCAGAGTTATTTTGCAGATTAAAATTTTGTCAGTTTATTAAGCACCCCCGAAAAGGCATAAGATATGTATGTATTTGTTAACTGTTAGTTGTAATAAATATTTTGAGTCATTCGCTGCATGTTGATTATAAAGCAATGGAGAGAGAGAGAGTTTAATGCGCACTTCTTGTGCTCTGTAATGTCTAGCTTTTGTTGTGATTTGTTTGGAGTGAAAATGGATGCAATAAACTTAATAAAACATCAGTAAAGTTTTGGTCATCATTCGGATGGGGTCCGCTACACTTATGAAAGTTACAAAAGTTATTTAGTCAAGAATAGTGTGCAATCTTTTGTTATTTGATTAACTTTAAAGCGCAGACAGCAGCGCTAGGATTACGCAACAGTCATTATACAGCAGTTAATTTATAAACCATCGGTTTGTTATATCGGCCTTCTTCCTACTACAGCCGATATGCCGATAGTTGTAAATTGAGCAAAAATCGGCTGATAAATATCGGCGGCCGATACATCGGTGCATCCCTAGTTAAAATGAAACTGAAACCGCTAGTATGGGGCAGCAAGTCACTGTCACTGAATCATTCATTCAGTTGATTTGTTCAAATGGCTGATTCATTCAGGAGCAAAGCAAGGGACTGTCTTTATGAATGGGTCATTGAATCATTGACTCACTAGATTTGTTTGAAAACGCAGATTCTTTCATAAACGAAACACCTGGGTTTGCTCGGAGATGCGCAGCAATTCAGCTTTTTGTTTGAAACTATTTTCATTGACGAAATAGAGCAAAATCTGACAATACTGTTCCTAAAATGTAAGTCACTTAATATTAACTTGATGTTTATTGAACTGTTGAATAAAATCAATATTACATTTGCAAACTCCCTTTATAATCATTAAAAGCTGTCACTCGTCTCAGTTCATCGCAATCTCACAAACTTACCTTACAATCAGTTAAGCTGTCTACACACGCAAAAGGAATCTCTTATTTACATTGTGTCTAAACACCTCCGATTGGCCATTGTGTCTCAAGAAATCAACAAATATGTCTGTGATTGGCTACATTGCTCAACGCTGCAAAATCACATTCTCTCATCATGCTCTCCAGTGTTTGCAAAATCTGTTTGGCCAATATGCTGTTATTAGTTTCAACTGAGGGTGCACCCTCTATCGCCCCCATAGAACCAGGCCTGATCGGGTCAGACGCACTAGTGCTGCTAAATACTTTTTCACAGTCGCACGCAGAAATTTTCAGTTGCAAATGCGACTGAAATTGTCGCACTGTAGAGCCCTTGTATAATATTTTATATATTATAATTCATTAGCATAATGAGTTTAGCGCAGAAATGGCTCTTTATATTACTCTAATCAGTGGTATACCTCCACACAACACTGTTGCATCACCCTTGTGGCTTTCCTGCTAGCTTTTCGCTACCATAACACTGCGTTCAAACAGCTCCACAGCTGATTAACAAATAGACGTTTTTGTTTGTACATCTGTTAGGTTTTTTTCATGTGCTTAATTGGAAGTGCTGAGGGCATCAGTTCAAACAGAGCATCACAATGGCAGGCCCAGGATTTAGCCAAGTCCCTGGTGCCCTTTCTGTCACTGTTGATTGTACGCTGGTTAATGGGGGAAATCCGTGCTGTAAAGTTGGCCAGTTTGTGGATTGGTTCATCAGCTGTTCGGCCTGTCAATGTAAGACAAATAAGAAGCACTTAAATGGCATTGCTCCTATTACAGTCACTTAACCACTGGGAATAATGGCTGTACATTTCATTTTGCTTTTCTGCCAGTTCCAGCGGTTCTCTCTCTTCATCAGGGAGGTTTGCTTTTGTCCATGACTGGAGGCACTTAGTGCCAGTTCAACTGGAGCTTTATGTGTGGGTCTAAGATCAAACCCTGTTATGTGCACCATCTCAGCACTCACTTGAGAGCTGGAAACACATAAGATGTTCTATATTTACCCTACATGACACAGTATAATCTCATCGTGTATGTCGGCATATGCGTCTGTGCCAGGAAAGAAATCATCTAAGGCAAAAAAGGACTCCCGCTGGTGTTGATTGTTTGTTTCCCTCTGTATGAATTTGTGACACATGTGCTCTTGCATCTGATGTTGCTGTCTGAAAAGCTCTCCCACGCTGTCGCATGATGCCCAACAAAAGCGTGTTCATAGGCTGGTGCTTCTCTGATATCGCTGGATCACACATCAGTGGGATCTTTACTCTAAAGCTTTGCTTTACAATCATAATGCTCTTTTTCACTCACACTATATCTCAATTTAAATCCACTTTACAAAGCTTACAAAGTAGACACTGTTAAACATTTTGCTATTGCCATAGTACAAAAAAGTAGTATGCATTTCTAAGCTGATAACAAAAGCGATAATTTTACTTTTTATTTAAAAATTCACTTTACAAAATAAGTCGTTTAAAGACCCCGTTAAATCTTGATGTTAGGGTTTGTTTGTTTATTTAATTAATAATTTATTTAAAATTAGTCTTTCACTTTTATTAAATGGATCAAAAATATCTCCCAATGCATATTGTAACTTACAGAAGATCCTGATTTTAATGGATCTGGAACACATAATAACATGGTGTGTTGACCAATAATGATAATAATAACAATAAGAATATAAATAAATATGAATTATTATTTATACTACGGGGCTGTTGAATTCTTGAATCTGATTGGTTGACGGATGTTCTAAGGTGTGCAATTCACGAGTTCACACTTACAAATAAGTCAGATAAATAAATCGGTATGCATATTTGGTGTGCTGTCCGAGGAGAGGGCTCCGAGCTTGGTATTTGGCCCAAACCCAGAGTACTCCCCCCGTATTCTGGTTAGGAAGATAACCAGGTGAGTGTGAGATTTGGTTAGGAAGAAGACGGGGTGGTGGAGGGATGCTGAGAAACTGTCGAGGAACATGGGTGAGTCGACTGCGTGTTTATAATGTCCTCCACTTATGCTGATTGGGTAGACATGTTGATTACTGATTGCTGACAGCTGGTTGGAATGACATGATGATTGGAAGGATTGTTAATAAAACATCATTTATTTTCAGGGAAACACATGGCTAAAGTAGTTCCAAGCAGGTCTTGACAACATTGCAGCTCCATATCACTTCACCAAATGATTTCAGTTATTTCATTTTTAAGGTCCTTACATCTTACAACAGCAAAAGAACCAAAAACCCACAAAGACACTGACTAAGCAAATAAATATAGTAAACAGCAGGATAAATACGACAAAATATTGTCATCGTTTTTGCCACAAAATACATTTTATTATGCTCTGAAAGCTCATACTCTCTTTCTCCTGCTCTCTCTCTCAAAACGCACACACACACAGTACGGGGACATACTCGCACAGAAACGAGTTGTCCACGCTGCTCTGATGAATTAGTCAGTAAAATAGTTTAGCAACTAAAAGCTACATGACACTTCTCACTAGTGAGGTGATAACGGTGTGGTTCTTGAGGTTGATAAACTTACAATTCACTGCTGCCGAACACTGATGCACAGACTCAGGTTGACTAATTCACATATACTTATTTTCTCTCTCTCTCTCTCTCTCTCTCTCTCTCTCTCTCTCTCTCTCTCTCTCTCTCGCTCTCTCTCTTAACTGTAATAACTGTATTAGTGTGCTATCAAGGCTCAAGCCTCCGTTACTAGCTCTAAAATGATGTTTTGTAATTAGCAACAGAGGCTTGGGATGAGATGCATAAGAAATTAGTCCCACACACCAAAGTGTTTTAAGGACAAAAACCTGACAAATGTCTTGAAATGCAACATCTGAACAGTGTCTTGAAGTGTGGTAACCATAGTATAAGCGGAAAAATTTACTCTGGGCTGTTGAATTATTAGAAAATAATGCACACCCGAGGTGTAATGCTTAACATAGCGCATTATCTCGGGTATGTTATATAGGTTATCGTCAATTATTCCTTACTTAATTTTCCCAGTTATCACAAATATCAGCAATCAATACAAAAAATTATAGCAATAATAATATTTATTATTATTATTATTATTGTTGTTGTTGTTATTTACATACACGTATATTGTTTACACACACACACACACACACACACACACACATATATATATACAAACCCGATTCCAAAAAAGTTGGGACACTGTACAAATTGTGAATAAAAAAGGAATGCAATAATTTACAAATCTCATAAACTTATATTTTATTCACAATAGAATATAGATAACATATCAAATGTTGAAAGTGAGACATTTTGAAATGTCATGCCAAATATTGGCTCATTTTGGATTTCATGAGAGCTACACATTCCAAAAAAGTTGGGACAGGTAGCAATAAGAGGCCGGAAAAGTTAAATGTACATATAAGGAACAGCTGGAGGACCAATTTGCAACTTATTAGGTCAATTGGCAACTTATTAGGTCAATTGGCAACATGATTGGGTATAAAAAGAGCCTCTCAGAGTGGCAGTGTCTCTCAGAAGTCAAGATGGGCAGAGGATCACCAATTCCCCCAATGCTGCGGCGAAAAATAGTGGAGCAATATCAGAAAGGAGTTTCTCAGAGAAAAATTGCAAAGAGTTTGAAGTTATCATCATCTGCAGTGCATAATTTCATCCAAAGATTCAGAGAATCTGGAACAATCTCTGTGCGTAAGGGTCAAGGCCGGAAAACCATACTGGATGCCCGTGATCTTCGGGCCCTTAGACGGCACTGCATCACATACAGGAATGCTACTGTAATGGAAATCACAACATGGGCTCAGGAATACTTCCAGAAAACAGTGTCGGTGAACACAATCCACCGTACCATTCGCCGTTGCCAGCTAAAAGGTCAAAAAAGAAGCCATATCTAAACATGATCCAGAAGTGCAGGCCTTTTCTCTGGGCCAAGGCTCATTTAAAATGGACTGTGGCAAAGTGGAAAACTGTTCTGTGGTCAGACGAATCAAAGTTCTTTTTGGAAAACTGGGACGCCATGTCATCCGGACTAAAGAGGACAAGGACAACCCAAGTTGTTATCAGCATTCAGTTCAGAAGCCTGCATCTCTGATGGTATGGGGTTGCATGAGTGCGTGTGGCATGGGCAGCTTACACATCTGGAAAGGCACCATCAATGCTGAAAGGTATATCCAAGTTCTAGAACAACATATGCTCCCATCCAGACGTCGTCTCTTTCAGGGAAGACCTTGCATTTTCCAACATGACAATGCCAGACCACATACTGCATCAATTACAACATCATGGCTGCGTAGAAGGATCCGGGTACTGAAATGGCCAGCCTGCAGTCCAGATCTTTCACCCATAGAAAACATTTAACGCATCATAAAGAGGAAGATGCGACAAAGAAGACCTAAGACAGTTGAGCAACTAGAAGCCTGAGTTAGACAAGAATGGGACAACATTCCTATTCCTAAACTTGAGCAACTTGTCTCCTCAGTCCCCAGACGTTTGCAGACTGTTATAAAAAGAAGAGGGGATGCCACACATAGGTAAACATGGCCTTGTCCCAACTTTTTTGAGATTTAAAATCAACTTATTTTTCCCTTAAAATGATACATTTTCTCAGTTTAAACATTTGATGTAATCTATGTTGTATTCTGAATAAAATATTGAAATTTGAAACTTCCACATCATTGCATTCTGTTTTCATTCACAATTTGTACAGTGTCCCAACTTTTTTGGAATCGGGTTTGAATATATGTATGTGTGTATATATATTTCACAATTATAAAAAAAAAATTCAGCAATCAATCTCTAAAAAAGCAAAACACATTTTTGATTCATTGCTGTGAATATTAATAAACATTCTTTTTATAAATGGGTTTTTTTGGTCACTCTGTAACACTTCTAACAGTCATCGTCATTCATTATCATATTTTCTCTAAACAAATCCATGAAAAAGGAGTTCATGCCCTTAACAGTGGCTCGTCTGTGATGTAAAATGCCTGCTGTGGACTCTTATCTCGTTTTTGCTTTGTATGGTCAGCAGAACCTTATCATATAAACAGGCCAATGGTGTCTGTCTTTTTTAATTTCAAGCTTATTAGCAGAGGTTGATATGCAGAGTGAAAATGAAAGGGTACATTTAGCGTCCTCAGACATGATCCTGTGAGAAATAGCCATAGTAAACAGCAGCTGAAACACCTCTGTTTCCACATTTGCATGCAGCTCGCTTATGTTTTGTTTATGTGTTTGTGTGTGTTGCTATTTGAAATTTGTTAATCGCACATCAGGGCTTGATGACACTAGAGGCTGGAGAGATCTTAAGGTACCAAACATGTGTTTTTTTTCTTCGTGTAGGAACAGCAACTGAGTATTTGTAGTTAAACAGCTGTGATTTGTCAGAGGATTGTGACGGTTTTAAAGTGTGGCACTGCATTGTGAGAATGAGGGATGAATCAACATGGCATTCAACACGCTGATGATGCTTCAGGGACAATTCACAAAACGTTCTTTCTTTCATGATTGCAGCATTTCTATGGCATTCTTGAACATTCTCTGCTAGCTTTTCATGTTCCAAGACATTCGTGTTTAGGAACAAATGTGGTTATAAACCCAAAGACATTATGCAGTGAATAAAACATGTGATACTCATGTGAAACTTGTGCGAAACTCACCTTCACATTACTATATTTTGGTCTCTCTCTCTCTCTCTCTCTCTCTCTCTCTGTCTGTCTGAGCGGATGTTGGGAGTGAGTGGGCGGAGTTAGCGTGAGTGGAAGGGAACGCGTTGTATGAGTGAGNTTTTAAAAAGGATTTTTCAAAATTCTAATTTAAATTAAAAACAAATCTTGTTGGATCCATGACCCAGTGGTTAGTAAAAATTCTCCAGACACATTGAGACAAACTGCGTCCTAATTTTTGTACTGGACTTTTGAAAGTTATACCTATTCAACTGTCTGAAAACAAAACTGGGTTCACAACTTGTAAGTTCATAAGTTCATCTTGGTCCGTTTATGTACATAACAAAGAGTATAAACTATATACAATCTGTAGTGATTTGGACTAGCCTCACACGGGGGTAATTCACAATTAATAGAGAGACAGTATGACTAATTCACACATGCAATCGCTCTCATTACGTACTAATACTGTGCTAATTTATCTTTATCTGATTTACAATGAGCAGAAATCTGTAAGAAATGTTACAAACCATAGATAAAATAACTGCTGAAAGTGAGCTATGTCAGATCACTCTTTCAATAGGAAAAAATATCCCACCTTTAATAGTCAATCATATTTACAGTACAAACCTTGTCAGTGAACTATGAGGGCAAAAAAAACAAAAAAACAAAATAATTGTTCATTAATCGTAATCGAGGTGAAATGGTTAATAAATCGAGGTTTTGATTTTAGGCCATAATCGTCCAGCACTACTCATTAATTATATAAAGTTCTGTTAATAGAAATGACCAGAACTCCATTTTGTCCACTGTGTGTCCATTTGTGTCCTTTGTGATTCAAGCCACATGGCAAAACCTGTCTGGTGAGTTGAAGTTACTTCACACCTCAGTTCTTAGGACTGAGGGACTGGGGTGAACAATGGGGAAAATTGTGATAGGATTAGCCTGCTCAATAACATGCTAATGTCATCATTCTTTCCTTGCACAAATGGTCAGGGTGATTGTCTTGATAGGCTTGTCTGCTAACCTATCTATTTCCTTGTTTGCGTCTTTTGGAGGTGTGAGTTTTGGGGTCCTGTGCTTTTCATGATGGCAGATGAAAGGGGACTATTGATGTAATGGGGGCGTCTGCCCTCAATTCTGTCTGCTGATCACTACAAATCATATCTTAGTGAGATAAATCAACATTTGAAACATTTAAAAAGTGTAACCTGTCGTCACCGGCGTGCAATGAATCTTGAGAAAGGCTAGGCTGCAAATGATCCACTCATTCTATCCTTTGTGGCCCAGGGAATGAAGGACGCATTTGTAGGCCGCATTCGAAGGAGCCTTCAAATTTAGACAGCTTCCTCATGCCTCTGTGATGCATTTGAACTTCAAATGATACAACCTCTGAATTGGGATGCAGCTATAGTGCTAGGAATGCACCAATCCGATATTCAGTATCTGTATCAGCTTTGATACACTGCGATTTTTGCCTGATTGGGTATCAGTCAGAAAGGACCGATTCAAATCCTATTGGCGGCGCCGCCGCTCCCACCACGCGCATCACGCACTGTGCGTAGGGCACCAAGTGCTGAGGGGGCACCAAAAATAGCCTAATGAAATTTTTTTTTTTAAATGCCGGTATTATTTCATTAGCCTATAGAAATATTAGGTACATTTTAGCCATGTATATGTAACAAAAAAGGGGGAACAAGAAAGATATTTAATAATTGCTCTAGTCTAGTCTAGTCTAGAAAGTCCTCCCCCCACCGTAACATTGACACCACAAATATAAAAATATGCAAATAAGGACTTTAACCCAGGGTTTAGGAATGTGCAGTGTCAGCTTATGAATACCCAGAATTAACTGTTGACCCCGGGATATATTATGAACAGTGTGAAATGTGAATAAAGATAACCCAGAATTATGTTTACTCAGGGTTTAGAATGACCCAGGGTTAACTATTTGAAGTCAAGTCAAGTCACCTTTATTTATATAGCGCTTTTTACAATGAAGTGTGAAAAGCCCTAATGTTCTGATTATTATACTTGATCTGTTGACAAATCTGTAAATTTGCATAAAAATACTTTCCCCCAGTTTCACAGACAAGGCTTCAGCTAGTCCCAGACTAAAATGCATGTTTGAGCGGTTTTAACTGAAAGCAACTTGCACTGACATATCTCAAAATATGTCAGAGCCATTGTTTTGTCTCAAGATGTTCACCAGTAATGTTTTTTTCTAGGGCATGTTTATAAAAGATACTTAGATATCCTAATTGAACTAAGACCTAATCCTGGCTTAGGCTAAGCCCTGTCTGTGAAACCGGGCCTTTATCTTGTCAGAGTTTATTGTTTCTAAATGATGTGATATCAGCTACCTTTAGTGTCTGTTAGGCCGCATTTAAACTACACACCTGGCAAAACAACCCAAGATAGACATACTGACCCGGAAAAGCTTAGGCCCAAAATGAAATAAAAATAATTTTGCAATGAATGTAAACGATATTATAATACAAGCTTTTTTTGGTCAGCAAAACACTGAGTTGAGCCTTCGCCCTTCATTGTGCCATTGAAAAGAGTCATGTGATTGCTGTTGGTGTCCACCTGAGTTGACGTCTTTCACCACTGTCGCTTTTTAAATGATGTACAAAACACATAGACAAAAATATCCAATCTGTTCGCTTACATGGCAGATGAAAATGCATGTATCAATATGACCCATGAATGTGTAACCGTGCGTTCACACCGCCGCCGGCGAGAGCGTCAACATTTGCCTTGGCCGCCCTGCTAACAACGCTGTACTGTTCATTCAAACCGCCGCCGGCGGGAGGGTCAAAGTAAATGACAAGTTGTGGCAACCAATCGGAATCCTCTCAAGCGAGGACCTCTACATTCCGATTGGTTGCCGCCGAACCGCGTCATAGCTCATTACCATAAAGTTGACTTGATTTCATCTCTCCTCGACGCTCTCACCGTCCAAGACGCGCAGTGCCGCTCTCGCCGGAGCTCGCCACCGGCTCTCATTGAAAATTAACGACTTCCTGTCACTTTGACGCTCTCGCCGCCGGCGGTGTGAACACACAGTAAGCAGGAAAAAAGCACATGGATTCCAATATTCTCAGATCGGTTTCAGGCCTCATTCATATTTGGAAATAAATCTGATATGAATCGGATAGGTGCATTAGCATCTGCCATGTAAGCGGGCAGATCGGATATTTCCGTCAATGCGAGTTGTACGTCACTGAAAAAGCGATAATAGGTTCCCTTTAAAACTATGAAGAAATAAGGCTCAATAAACTTTTGTATAGATATACAGTGATACACTATAGAGTTGTGCGCACAATATCTCTTCTCTTTGTGCCCTGAACGTGTGAATGTGGATCACTACTCGCTGTGAGTCATGTTGCTTTAAGCACATCATTCTACACCCAGGATGCACCTAAGTGATGTATAGAAATATATTTATTTTTAGTCAAGTTTGGCTACACGTATACCTCACATAGTTTTCCATTAAATGACATTATATTTGTCCCAAATCGTTGTTACAGCACAAATAAAGTCTATGCTTTATAATGAGAAACATAATAATATACAGTAGGTCACCATTTCTCTTTCTCAGTGTGCTGTTTTTCCAAACAACAAACTTCAAATAAAGGCGTCACTGTATTTATTCTTGAAGTGAACTTTTATAAGATTGACTGTTTAGGGCTGCCGTACTGCCTTGAACTTGAGCATGTGTGTACAGAATGACGCATCTGGTGTAGTGCATTCAACAGCCTCTATATTTTACTATACTTCACAGCCAGTGAATTTTATGATCAGTAAGAATTTTAAGATGCAATGGAACGGGTGACATAAACAAAATCACAGAGAAAATATATTGACTGATATTTTGATTTATTTGGGGGCAAATAAATATTTTAGGTGGGATAAAGCCTCTGTAAAATAGGTCTAGCGATGTCTGTGGTATTTAGTGGATTGTGTATAACACATAAAAGATTGATCATCAGCTCCACACACACAGATATAGATATTATACAATGATCAAGAAAAAACAGCACTGGTATTGGATAGGGATCGGTCAATATTCAGTAGTTTGGGTATCAGAATCATATCATTTTCTTTCTTTTTTTTTTTTTAATGGTATCAGTACATCCTTATATAGTGCGTATGTGGGAAATACTAGTTTAAATCATAATGATTATTTCCTGTTTCCTCTCTAATGGCTGTGTTTAAAAAAACTGCAAAAAGGCCCCCCCAAAACATCTTTTTCTTCTTTCAGGCTCTCATACCACAACAGTCATTTGCTACTGAGTTAAAACATACTTGAACCCCTGTGAGGCAGAAAAGACAATGCATCCCTTAGCATGACACATAGTCCTGTTGACGCATGGGATCTGATCTTTTAAGCACTTTCTCCCACTTAACACATTTTTGCACAGATGTTTTGGGAGTTGACGCAGGCGGCTTGATCAATGTTCTCCCTCTAACTCTCTTCGGGTGTTTGAATAATCACGCTTGCACTGAAAAAAAGAAAGCCTCTCGTCCTAGATTTCCCTGATGGAATGTTATGCAAATGATAAAGATCAGAGTCTCACGCCAGCGTCTGTATTTGTGGAACTTTACCAGTGCAATAAAAGAAAAATCTATTAGAGGATCACTCAGTTATGCAAATTAAGCATTCAGATTTATTCATCATTCTGATCTTTTTAAGCAAACAAACTCAAAAGATGCTGATGTTAGAGCTGACCTTACTTTTGGTGGAGTGAGCTGAGGACAGCGGTCAGCTATGCATCTTGTGTCCATCGTATGTGTGAACAATTGACAAGTAATCGTAATCCTTATATGACCTAAAAACACTTATGTTTCAGATTGTGTTTTTTTTTACATGTCAGAGGACTGTGTTCAGTGATTTTTGTTGTGTTAATCTCCATCCTATAGATCTGTGTGGTTTAAATGGCTGTTTTTTCATGTACTTCTTTTCAGAGATGTTGTGTTTCTGGTCGACTGCTTGTTTTCTGTAAATTTAGGCAGTGATGTGTGATGTTAAAGTGATACAGTTTCGTCTCAGTGGTCATTGTTTGGATGTCTGAAAACATGCTTGTTGTTTTCTTAAATCAAAGTGGTTAGAGATTTTTTTCTTCATGATTCTCTCATGATTCTCTCATGATTCTGAAGATTATATATTTTTTAATGTAATAAACAAAAAGGAAATATTTCAATTAAAATTTTCAAATCAAAAATCTAAAATAAAACTTTTGTAAATTATTTACAGTACATGCATAATTATTAGGCAAGTTGATATTCTGATCATAAATTATTGATGAGGGAAAGTGTGGCTTAAAGTAAAAAACACCATATACATATATTGAAAAAAAAAACTTTTCACTCTGAAGTTGCT
>RJVU01007007.1:8240314-8270095 GCA_003731715.1 Anabarilius grahami | reverse complement strand
ATTTGAATGTGAATGTTGTCTGTTCGTGTGCAGTGCTAGAAAACAAAATCATGTGGTGACACTTCAGATCCCGTTAGTTTACATTTGTTAATGCATTAACTAGCAATGACAGGGTTCCTACGCGGTTTGGAAAAGTATGGAATTTGATTTGAGTTATTTCCAGGTCTGGAAATGTATGGAAAAAAGAAATCAGAATATGGAAAAATATTTGTGTTTCCAGACTATTGCCTTTATTCAGTTTTCTAATTGAACTAGTCACTTTGTGGCGAAAATACCTGCAAACTAGTCACTTTGTGGCGAAATTAGCAGTTTTGAATCAAAATAAATAAATCAGTTTTGAATCAAAATAAATCATTTATGTGAATCATTTAGATCCAAAGAGTTTTTTTTTCGGAGTCAGTGTGTGTCACAAGATTCTTATAAGAATTGCAAATGGGCTACTTTCCCATAGACTGGAGTGAGTCACGATCTTTCTTGGTGCTCTGTGGCGTGATAGATCACTGTAGCGCTCTTGAACCAGCCATCTCTTCGGCTTTACTAGTTACAACACAAAATAAACATGATTGAACATCCGAAGGTATGTTGAAAGATACAGTACAACTTACCGAAATCTGTGTCATGTCACATGCAATCGATCAATCAGTGTTTCAACCACAGAAAGGCGTCATTAAAACAGCTTGTAAAAATGTCACATTTAGCCTACCTCAGAAAAGCCTTTCAATGTCCAAAAACTCATCATTCAGCTACAAAAATGAACTTTGAGAGGAGCATTTTGCTAAATATATGCTCTATAGGCTATTACATATTCATTGTATTTGTACTTAACATGTGCTTCGATATTGAATATATAAATCCGTTTTATGACAGCCACCATTTAAATGTTTAGGCCTACATAAAAAAAAAAAAAAGAGTAGAAAAATAATTGTCACTTGTATTATAACGTTATTATAAAAACTTCCTTATGTGTAATTTAGCCTATATGTAAGTAGCTTACAATCAATTAAACCTAATATTATAATGATGTACCAGCTGTGGTTCCCTGTATAGTTTACAGCGTTAGTTGAGAGATTTTTTTCTTTGAGGAAATTTGCCATGTACTGTACCCGATAGGCCCCAAATTAATCAATACTGAATCAAAGGTAATCAAATCAAAATCAAATCGCAAGCTTCTGAATTAAAATCGCATTCAATTGGGAAATTTGTCAATGCTCAGCCCTGGTGCCAAAATGTTTTTTTTTTTTTTTTTTTACTTGAAGCAAATGTTGTTTTTTCCATTTATGTTCTTGTCAGAGTGCACCAGAATGCTTCGTTTACATGTTAAAATCACAAAAATCTGGGGATGCCCCCAGACCCCCCTACAACTATTTACTTTCTACACATCACCTTTTTCACCTCTCTTCACTTTGCAAATATGTTTATAGAGTTAGGAATTTCTAAAATATTAGGGAAACTGTCATACTTCGCTTGTGCTACTTGTACTCGTAGGCTACTCTATAAAAATACTTTGATACAAACAACCAATGTCAAGAACAGAGCAAACACAGAGCAGAATGGATAAATCACAGAAGGATCTCTATAAAGTAAATGTATCGAATTAATAGACAAATTAAATATTCACGCCTATGTAGAGAGTGGTATGGTCGGAAAGGGAAACAAACTAAGTCATGCCAACTTGTTAAACGGAATAATGTACCATTAATGTACCATCCATTAATGTACTAAAAACATATTTAAATCAGTTCATGTGAGTACAGTGGTTCAATATTAATATTATAAAGCGACGAGGATATTTTTGGTGCGCCAAAAAACATTGAAAAGGAGACAGAGGCTCACCAATGGCAGAAATCGTTTGGAAGGAGGTCTGGAAATTTGAGTATGGAAAAGTATGGAATTTTGAAATGGAAAATGTGTAGGAACCCTGCAATGAGCAATGCATTTGTTAAAGTGTTTATTGATCTTTGTTGATGTTAGTTCATGTTTGTTTTTGTATTGTATTAGTAAATGTTGAAAATAACATCAACTAAAATTCATAAATGCTTTAAAAGTATTTTTATTGTTAGTTCATGTTAAATAATGTGAACCTTATTGTAAAGTGTTACCAAAAACACATATGAAGTTTTTAGTTAAAAATTGCTACCCTCTACAATGTGAGTAAATCACTCACATACGCAAACAAATTTCACGCTAGGCGACTAAAACATTTTTTTAATTAGCCAATGGCTAGTAACTTGTATGATTTCAGTCGCCTGTGATTGAGTTAGGGGCAAAAAATAAGTCTAGCGCAGATATAATTTCATTGCTTGCTGAGCTTTACGCACCGTCACTTGGCTGAGAGCGCCCTCTGTCACTTTCTCTTACATATACGCACTCAATGTGAGAGAAAGAGAACGGCTTTTACACATGCCACGTAATGAGAATTGACGCGCTAGATCTAAATGCAGGGCTCGACAGGACTGCCCAATGGACAAGAGTTGACCAAAATGTCTCTGCATCGTCATGAAATTTTATCATTTGCACGTGTTTTTTAGCAAGATGACGCAAAAGATTACTGCTGCGCGTCTGACAGAAAGCCCAAAAAGCCGCATCTGACAGGACGCAAATACTGAATTGAGCTCTTTCACGTCTTGCACTTGAACGGATAATTTCACACAAAATTGTCAAAATGTCCGTCTTGGCGAGTATCCTAGTAAACATAGTCGGTTATCTTAAGTGAATGTAAACAACAGTTTAAAAAGTGTTACAGAGTGTAACAGTATCAGTATATACGTGTGTTATGTCTTAAAGTGACAGCAGCCTAATATTCCTACTGTTGACTGTGTTTTTAATAATAATCAAACAACACTCACTGCAAAAAAACAAAAAAAACAAACAAAAAAAAAACGCTGCTCTTGACTGAATTTTTGTAACTTTAATAAGGATTAATCTATATTTAATTTATACAGTGAAGACTATGCAGTGTTATTTTACTTGATTATTCAATTTCTATATAATCTACCTAATCTGTATCTAACTACTGTTAGATCTACCTGAAAAACCTGAAACGCACAGTTTATTTAATTTACATCTATTGTTTATTTGTTCTATTGCTTGTAGTTTTGATTATTATCTTATTTTATTACGGACTGTTTACTTGTCTTTAATAGTGTCTGAAAATTATATTTTATATTTATATATTATATTTATGTAGAATTTTTTTTCATTTGCATTGTTTTTGCATTCCATGTAAAAAAGTCTGGCGAGTAAATTAAAAAAATTACTAGCCAATGGTGACTCAAGCTTTAGTGTGTCCGTAGAGGGTTGAATTGCAAACATCATGTAAAATGAATAGAAAATTAAAAAGGCTTGTGTACGTATTGACCTCCTGAGGTCAACATTTTCTACATACCTTGATTTTCACATGTGTGAATGTGTGTTGTCATTGGCCTTTGTTATTGTTCTGCGAAGGGCCCTGACCTCTTGTCTTGACTTCCGTTAGGACATCCCTCAGTGCAAGGCTGTATTACAGGAGGTTGTGCTCTCTACATTAGCTTGAATAGAGGAGCACATGAATCACACAGATCACTCTTTATACACAGATGATTGCATAATGGCTGTGGCACGTTTGATTTCGCTCTCCTGTGTATGTATGACCTTTAAATGAATTTCCCTGCGCGGGGTTGAATATAACCATCACTTATTTCAGACAGGCGAGGGAGCCAATGACAAGGGGGTCGTATATCATAACTGTCTGAGCCGGCATGAGAGCAGAGAAAGTAATTGTGCTAAAGTGCTGTTTTGTCTGCAGTTTTGAATGACAGCATCACATTAGCTTGTCTTTAATAGCAAAACTTTTCCTTCTAAAACACTCTTCAAATTATCAAACTTTTATTGTGTGTTGAAGTATATTGCAAAGCAGTTAGTGAACTGTAATGAAGCAGAAATTATACACTGACCGTCATAAATTGCAGACTCTTCCTTGAAACAAAGGCACACCTGGTACCGCCTGTATTTGGCAAGGAATTTTAGATGTTAAAATAATGAATCTCTGTAAAGTCCTACACAAAGACTCAGAAATATATATATATACAGGTCCTTCTCAAAAAATTAGCATATTGTGATAAAGTTCATTATTTTCCATAATGTAATGATAAAAATTAAACTTTCATATATTTTAGATTCATTGCACACCAACTGAAATATTTCAGGTCTTTTATTGTTTTAATACTGATGATTTTGGCATACAGCTCATGAAAACCCAAAATTCCTATCTCAAAAAATTAGCATATCATGAAAAGGTTCTCTAAACGAGCTATTAACCTAATCATCTGAATCAACTAATTAACTCTAAACACCTGCAAAAGATTCCTGAGGCTTTTAAAAACTCCCAGCCTGGTTCATTACTCAAAACCGCAATCATGGGTAAGACTGCCGACCTGACTGCTGTCCAGAAGGCCATCATTGACACCCTCAAGCGAGAGGGTAAGACACAGAAAGAAATTTCTGAACGAATAGGCTGTTCCCAGAGTGCTGTATCAAGGCACCTCAGTGGGAAGTCTGTGGGAAGGAAAAAGTGTGGCAAAAAACGCTGCACAACGAGAAGAGGTGACCGGACCCTGAGGAAGATTGTGGAGAAGGACCGATTCCAGACCTTGGGGGACCTGCGGAAGCAGTGGACTGAGTCTGGAGTAGAAACATCCAGAGCCACCGTGCACAGGCGTGTGCAGGAAATGGGCTACAGGTGCCGCATTCCCCAGGTCAAGCCACTTTTGAACCAGAAACAGCGGCAGAAGCGCCTGACCTGGGCTACAGAGAAGCAGCACTGGACTGTTGCTCAGTGGTCCAAAGTCATTCGGAAATCAAGGTGCCAGAGTCTGGAGGAAGACTGGGGAGAAGGAAATGCCAAAATGCCTGAAGTCCAGTGTCAAGTTCCCACAGTCAGTGATGGTCTGGGGTGCCATGTCAGCTGCTGGTGTTGGTCCACTGTGTTTTATCAAGGGCAGGGTCAATGCAGCTAGCTATCAGGAGATTTTGGAGCACTTCATGCTTCCATCTGCTGAAAAGCTTTATGGAGATGAAGATTTCGTTTTTCAGCACGACCTGGCACCTGCTCACAGTGCCAAAACCACTGGTAAATGGTTTACTGACCATGGTATTACTGTGCTCAATTGGCCTGCCAACTCTCCTGACCTGAACCCCATAGAGAATCTGTGGGATATTGTGAAGAGAAAGTTGAGAGACGCAAGACCCAACACTCTGGATGAGCTTAAGGCCGCTATCGAAGCATCCTGGGCCTCCATAACACCTCAGCAGTGCCACAGGCTGATTGCCTCCATGCCACGCCGCATTGAAGCAGTCATTTCTGCAAAAGGATTCCCGACCAAGTATTGAGTGCATAACTGAACATAATTATTTGAAGGTTGACTTTTTTTGTATTAAAAACACTTTTCTTTTATTGGTCGGATGAAATATGCTAATTTTTTGAGATAGGAATTTTGGGTTTTCATGAGCTGTATGCCAAAATCATCAGTATTAAAACAATAAAAGACCTGAAATATTTCAGTTGGTGTGCAATGAATCTAAAATATATGAAAGTTTTTAATTTTTATCATTACATTATGGAAAATAATGAACTTTTATCACAATATGCTAATTTTTTGAGAAGGACCTGTATACAGTGCTTCTCACAGGTTTGAAATATACTTGCGGTGGTAGCCAGGTGAAAAATCCTCCTATTACCCACGGCACAAAAATGGTCTACTACATGTGACAAACAAATAATGTGTGATTTTTAACTGTATTTTTATTTTTTGAAATTAATTTTAATTACATAGCATACTATTACATTTAATTACATACTGATATTATGCATTATTATGCATTGTAAATTATGCAAAATTATAGCATTTAAATGGTTCTCCTTTTCCTATGTTCTCCTTGCTGTCATATAGTGTCTCTCTCAGTGAATGGGACACAGATTTTACTAGTAAAATTTATAAAATGAATAATATATGTGTCAAATAATGTTCTTAGTCTTTTCTTCCTGTGGGGGAGACTACAATAATTTACAACGAATTAAATGGAAATCAAATTAAATACAATTTGTGTAACCAAAATACCAATAATGCCCAAAACAAAAAGAAAAAACTTAGCGTGTGACTTTTAATTATAAACAAGCCCGAAATACACTGGGACTCTTATTTTGAAATGTCTGTACTATTGCAGGCTGATCCTTCAGATTCTTACAACCGTCTAAAACATTTTATATAAAGGGCATAAAGTAGACATTGTATTAATTCATCAACTTGAGTTCATTAGCAATCCCTTGGCATAAATCTGCACTTTTCATTGATTGAGAATCACTTTGAAGCAGTCTGAAGCGCTGTTGCGCAAGCTTGTAGAACGCGCAACAGCGCCGCCTTGTGACTTTGCAAAATGCAGCGCCCGTGGGAATGTTAGAGGGAGTAAACTGTTCTGACACACACATAACGAGCAGGTAAGAAACGACTAGTTAATCGATCGCGGATGGTTTCATTATCTTGGGCAGATATAAATGTATAAGAGGATAAAAATAATAAAAGCAAAAATGTGTCTCCAAATGTACTTGGGCGGCGGTTAATATACCTGGGCGTTCCGCCAAAGTAAAGTCTATGTGTGGGAAGCACTGATATATATATATATATATAGGGTTGTCTATATCTCACCCCAAAACTGCAAGAAAGAAATTATTAAAATTTTATTTGATTACTGGTAACACTTTATTTTAAGGTGACGTAGTTACATGTTACTATATTTACTTACAATAGTAATAACAGTAAATGATGTATAATTACAAGGAACAAACCTAAACCAAACCCTAATGTAACTCTATAGTAAGTACATGTATTTAATTCATATTGCTAAATACGTATTTGAGTAAGTATAGTATAACTACATCACCTTCAAAAAGTGTAACCTGATTATTTATTATTGTATTGTTTTTATTTACATTCCTGCATTCAGCAGACACCTTCCAATTGACTTACACTTACATTCAGAAATTACATTCAGAATTTTTAAATTTTTTTAATGACAATATATAATGAATGAGCAATATCACCCGAGTCGCTGTGTGATATGGCTGTATATCAGCACGGCTGTGATTTGTCCGTAGGCACGAGGCCGCAGGTAATCACAGCGTGCTGATATACAGCCATATCGCACGGCTACTCGTGTGATATTGCTCATTCATTATAATTTAAAAGTCTCTTGCGACTTACTGACTCATTCACCTGTAAAGTTTTGCCGCCATCTAATGGCGTATTAATGTAACTTTCACTCAATCCATATTACGCACTAATGGACATATTTATATAAAATATTTATTGAACAACAAATAAACACAATTTTACAGTTCAGTCAAACGTAAAGCACTAGTGTGCCTGTGACAGTTGTCAAGTGTGCTGTGGATAATTACCAAATGCCAAAAAATAAATAAAGTAAAATAAATGCTACACCTCTCTATATTTCCAATTGTTTGTTTTATTTTATTTAAAAAAAACAAAAAAACAATGTTATAGGTCACCCTTTACGCTTGTATGTGGGTTTTACATATATTTAACTAATGAAAAGGATTTTAAAGAGTTTGTGACAAAACCTCGTAACTCCATTGGATCCTCAAACTGTTTTTAAAGCAGACTTTGAAACTGTCAGTCAAATCTCATAGATCCGCCTCACCTCGTGAATGAAGTGCGCCCACAGTTTGGTCATCTCGTCTATGCAATGCAAAGGTAAATAAAGATCTGATGTTTGAAAAAAAAAAAATTGTAAAGTGTTTTCTTTACTCAAAAAACACTGTCTATAAAGGGTATGCATTTAAAGGGAGCAAGAAGAGGAAGCGGAGAAGAGTCTTCGTCTGATATGTCCCGTAAAGGATAAGGTAATTATTATCAAATTAAACATAGCACAATTCGACTTGCTCTGGAACAATTAATAGATTAATAAGATCAACGATTGCCCGTTTAATGTACTCAAATTTAATTATGTCTCATGTTTAACCACTATAAGAGACAGCGGTAAATCCCTGAAGCACTGGCCGAGATGAAGCTGTTCTCGGCGCGTACACAAGCACTGAACGGCCGCTGACGCCCTGGAGCTCGCATCTCCGAAAACGTCAAAACAAATTGTAAAATAGGTGCTATTATTAAATATGAGTCACATATTTCAGGTCTAAACAACTACATTCTCGTCTAAAAAACGATTAAAACTACAGTTCGTGGTACAACAAGTAGTATTAGCAAAAATGACAGTGGCTTTACTCGGCCGCCATGACAGTCACTTCAAGCGGAGTGATACAAACGGTGAAAAGGTAGGAGTGCTGTTATCACTGAAATATCGCACGGCTATCAGCCAATCAGATTCGAGAACCAGACAGAACTGTTGTATAAATTATATTAATTTCCTGCTTAATTGCAGGAAACTGTGAATATATATATATGAAGAGTTCCATTGCAATGAAGAGTCCATCTGACATGTTTTCTTATAAATGAGCATTTTTTTTTTTTGTTTTTTTTGTTACCTATGTTTAGGTTCAGTAATTTCACTTTAATGGCAATGAAAAGGTTATTAGTCAGTTCATTGGTATTTGAAAAATTTGAAGTGTTTTGCTGCAAAACCAGCATGTGTGTGTCCATGTCCATGTGTTTGTGTGTTTTTTTTTTTGTTTGTTTTTTTTTTTTTGGGCAAAAACCTCCAAGTCCACCTCTTTGGACAACAAGACATAGTAAAACATCAGTTTCTGTCAGTTTTACTGCAGCAAAAGGAACACTGTTGTGTTTACTTGCTTCTCATGAAATCCTATAACGATGGACAAAACATGTTAAAAACTTGCAGCTCGGCAATTGAAAGCCGGCTCATACGAACACCGTCACTCATCTTGAAATCATCTGATTCGATTTGCATCTTCTGATTGGTTCTTCTTTGGGCTTTTGCTGACAAAGGGAAGTGGCGTTTAGCGGTTTCTGCCAACGAACTGGTATTTCTGAATGCATCTGAACTCTTCATATATATATATATACCCACACTGATCATGATGACAGTGCCAAAGTTCAGTGTGACTCTAATTCATATATTCCATATTTTGTGCCATTCTTCATCATTGGAAGAGGAATGCAGATGTTCCAGAATCATTAACAGAACCAAATGTCAGGAAAATCATTGAGTTCCAATTATTAATTTTTTTTAGAAAAGTGGAACAAGTTCAGAATAAGAACTGTTTCTATTTATTTTCCTTTTTTCACTTCATAGTAGAGCTGTATAGCAATCTTTTTTTTTACTTTCTTTTCTATTGTCTGTTTCCCCTGTTCAGTTCTCATGTATAGCGTACTTATAATTCACAAGGAACCTACAGATCTGAGAAGCACAGATCATTAGAATATGTTAATCAAGCCCAAGTGATCTTCCACTAGCAGTGTATAAGTCACTACACATTTAAATAAACATTCTTAAAGACTGCTCATCATCCCATGCGTGATTCGGTTGGTTTGGATTTGCATTCCAAGGGCTTTCTCTGAGCACTTCCTCTCTGATTAAAACATCTGGCCGCTGTGTAGTTGTACCTGCACATCTGTTGAGAGGGAGAGCTCTGCACGAATCTTCTTCATCACAGAGGTAGCTGACAATCACTCTGACAGAAAGAGGAAGAGATGGAGGGAATGATTTATTAAAGCTGGAGAAATAGTCTACAGACCACGTCCGGTCCATTCGTATCATTCAAGACCGTGTTTCCACCCTCACAAAGAGCTGTCCGTTTCAGTGATACCGCTCCGCCACAGAACATTCCTTGAGAAGGAAAAAAAGGACACTGTTAACAGTAAGATTACCCGCCTCCACCTTGCCGCCAAAAGTGGATGTCGGCAAGCGCTTCCTTCTCTCTCAGCTCAGCATATCTTTTTTATCCTGCCTTGACTTGCCTGATAATAAGGTGATCCCAGACACATAAGATAGAAGTTTGGTCGTTGTGTAGCGGTAAATCACCAAGGACCCCAGCTGATGATAATTAAGGTTATTAGACATAAATACGGATGGAAGCCACAGGGACCCGTTTCAGAGTGATGGCAGGTGTCGATGCTACTGTGAGTGTGGCGTTTAAAAATATTTTCTCTTAAAATATTTCCCTTCTGACATTTATCTTTGCCGTCTCTGTGGAGACAGACCAGGTACATTTGTGAAGTCATATACCTCATTTTCGAACTCTATATCCTCTACTGTGTGCATAAAATGGGGAGTGCTGCATAATAAAGTTTTGCCCTTTAATATGAGCTAAAATTACCTTTTAAATGGCCGAATGCTTCGTATACATATTAAGCACTCAGACATTTAGTTGCATTACCATTTTAAAGTTGTAAAAAACATATTAAGGCTAATTTGAATGAATAAATGGGAGGAATGTTACTGCCATGTCACTGCTGTTTGACAGCTGTCACTACTTATTATGAAGGGCCAGCGGAACAGAATACTCCCACTTTAATTTTAAACTAAGCTCTGCTTAGTATGGTTGGGAAGCAAGAAATGGTTCTTATTCTGAACTGGTTTTATTTATTTATTTGTTTATTTATTAAATAATCGAAACCCAATGATTTTCATGACAGTTGGTTCCTCTAATGATTCTAGAACATCTGTTTTTTTCTTGCAGTAATGTAGAATGGCATAAAATAAGCATAAAATATGGAATGTGTGCAACAGAGCTACTTTAAAATTTGGCTTTGTCATGATGACCAGTGTGAATATTATTTTTATTTATGTATTTATTGTGCTTGACAATGAATAAGCAAATTTTGCAATTAAATTAAATCTAAATAAATTCCAAATTAAATGTATGTATAAATTCATTTTTAGTTTTGGCTTTCACATTTGCAAATAAAAAAAAAATTCAAATAAAACTGTAATGATGAAATCTTTATTGGAATTTCTGATTTGGAATTTCTTGGAGCGGTTTACTTGACACAAATTTAAATTTATATATCTTTTAGAATTTTAATGTATAATTTATCATATATTACAGCTGCACAATTTTGAACAGACAACTAAACAAAATAACGTAATTTACTAGAGGTTCTGACAAAATGTTAATTGCTACATTCAACATAACAGTGTAACTAAAAGCTATCAATTTCAACATTTATTATGCTTAAAAATAAAACTTTTAACTTAAAGTCCCTGTAAAGTCATTTTAAAGTATGTGTTCTGAGTTTGTCACACGGCAGAAAATGTATTAACCACCCAGCCAAATTTGAATGATTAAAAAAATCTGCAAGTAAATGAAATAAGTTATCAAAATCTCGAAAAAATAGGCAGCACTCTCTCCTCTCTCAAACGCTGGGGGCGTGTCCGCTGTCGGCGATGAAACCACACCCACTCGCGAGAGCTGCAGCTTCAACTGACTTATCTGATGATGTCAAACATACTGATGCATATAAAAAGAATCATGTTAGAGGGTTGCAAATTTTAGTAGAGTTACTGTGGACTACCTACTAATTATAACATAAGCACACACGGCAACATACACTCATTGGTGGGCACGTACTGCCGACTGTTGTCGAGTCGACAAATGACGGCGCCGTGTAAACCCATTATAATAAATGTCATATTTACCTGTGGCCTTCCTACCTATCTAACAGGTAGGAAATATATAGAAATTGAATAAAGTTATCAAACACTTTACAGTCTTCACTGCATAAATTATAAATTAATTATAGATGAATCCTTATTAAAGCTAAAGTTTTCTCTGTTACCTTTGTTCTTTGATTAACATTAATGACAGGCATCAGAGCAACTGGTTTATTAGGCTGCTGTGACTTTAAGACCTGTGCGCTGCCGAACATGACGCAGATCTGACACGCATCTAATTTTCCCACAAGTTCATTTAAGACGTTATTTAACTCATTTCGGACTGCTCTTATGAGTATACGCCACAAAACGGACAATTTCTCAACAATTCAAACAATTCTGTGTTATTGTTTTTCAAGCGCGAAAGAAAACTCAATACTGGTGCGCGTTCTCATTTGTTTTCTGGCGCCTGAATGGTTTAAAAGCATTTGCGTGAATAAGAGCATGATCATATTGTAACGCTAGCCAAATTATGAAAAAAAGAAAAAAACGCATGCTGCTCTAATTGAAAAAATGAATTGCATGCGTTAACGCACTAATTTTGACAGCACTGATATAAATACTTGATTCATTACTGGTTTAATCAACGTTTTTGAACAAATCTCTTGATTGAATGATTCGATGACGCATAAATTTTTTTAACAGTCACTTGTCGCCACCTGGTGGCGTAAAGATCGATATAATCGTTAATTGAAGCGCCAAGTTAATTTCAAAAGTAACTTTTTGCTTCCGTAGACATCAATATTTTTATCCGAACTATAAACTTTTATCCCAGTACTGCTGTGATAATAAGAATATTTGTATTACGAAATAACGATATAGAACGATACAGAAATAACGATACTGTGTGGTTGAAAAGATGTTTGTGAAGCTGTTTCACACCTACACATGATAAATGCTTTCTCTGGGTCAGCGGCAACGGAAACGCAGATTTGAAAGTTCTGGTGTGATTTTGTCAAAGGTTTAATAGATACAGGCGAATCATTGTCATTTAGGAATNCGTTGTCATTTGGGAATGAGATTGCGGGCGCGATCTTTTAATGATTAGTCATGCAGCTCTATCGTGTATATATTTTATGTAATTTTATTTATTACAGTTATATATAATCTATAAAATATACATACTAAATTATAATCATATATAATACATTACATTTCCGAAATATATAAATCATCATACATATATATATATATGTTTTCTTGATTTACTGCCTCAAATGGTTTAGCAATCAGTGTGTTCAATAGGACTTGTGGTGAAGTGTCACATGGAAATTAGTAAAATGTGTGGGGTTACTGATATGAGCTTCATGGATGAATCCATTTCAGAGCTAATAAGGAGTAACTAGTGTAGGTGGTTATGTAATGTTCCAGCATTACATAAAGTTCATACAGAACTCTGCATTCTCTCCCCCTCACTCCTCCTCCATCTTTCCACAGGAATCAATGGCTGTTTATGAAGTGTTTGTTTGTTTTTCTTCTCGGTGAAGGGCTATGTGAATGGTTGAGATGGGTCACCTTTGCTCTCTCAGCCTTGACCTAGACTCAACCCCAGCACTAATTGTCATTTATAAAAATCTGATGAATGTTATGATATGCGAAGAGTATGTACACTTTTCTCAGTACATTGAACCTTGAGAATGAATTGGTGTATCATGAACAATATACAAGACAAATAATCCAAGAGGTCATGTTTAGGTCAAACTAAATGGGAGAGTTTTAATGAAAGTGGCTGGAGTGTTTATCGGTGTATGAAACACTTGTGCATCATTACTGAACCTCTCCCATATGGGATTTTGAGAGTGAAAAGAATATTATTTTATATCCTTATGTGGTTTGCAATATCTATTAATGAAGGTTAAAATTGAGCTTGAATTACCTGATGTCTAACACACATTTGCAGGTTATATGATTTCTCCAGGCCAGGACCAGCAGATTGAAGGACAGCTTCATCCATCAGGCTGTCAGGAAGCTGAACTCGCTCCCGAACTTGCCCCCCCGTCCCTTTTCTGCCCCAGGCACCACTGAACTATGACCCCCCCCCCCCACATCCCACATCCCCAGGTCCCACATCCCCAGGTCCTTCCACCCCCCCTCCCACTAACATACGAGGACATGCACCAGTCACTTTGTATACTTTATTATTTAAATATAATAACTGCTCTTGAGCCCTTTTGTCACTTTAATCAGAATGAATAAGCCAATCTTTTTATCTGCACTGTTTGTTCACTGGTTTGCACTCTATCTGCCATGTGCCTTGCGCTGCTTTATTTAACTTTATTTATTTATTTTTATATATTTTTTTATTATGTCTTTTTTTACATCCCCTTATTGTATAGTTATATCTTATATTTTATATTGATCTTGTATAGTTATATCTTATATCTTATATTTTATATTGATCTAGATTCTTAAGCTCTACTGTTAGTGTTAACTGTATGCACCGGGGGTCTGAGAGTAACGCAATTTCGATTCTCTGTATGTATGTACTGTACATGTGGAAGAATTGACAATAAAGCAGACTTGATACTTGATACTTCTGCTCCATGTTGTGCTTTTATTCCATGCCCTTACATCCTTTTAGTTAAGTTACCTTTCTCAGAGTGACTCAGATAATTGTCCTACCAATGGCTTGGGCCTAGACCTCCCCATGCAGCCAATTAAACTGTGTCACTCTGGAAATGTGGAGGAAGAAGGTATGGTAAATGAAGATCGATGAAGAGGAAGCAGTGGCCGTTATTTATAGGCTTTACATGGCTGTTAGGCCTGACCTGCAGTTTACCCTATGGCCTGTTGTTCCTGACCAGTGGCAGAACTGTGGAGAATTACAGTTTGAGCGCTCTACATTACAGTGTAGGTAGGGTAGGCTTCTTTTTGGGTGAGATTGTAACATACAGTGTGTTATAGTGATTTTAAATCACAAAATAGATTTTTACGTTCTCTGAAGAAAAAGTGAGTGGTGCATTTCTTTGAAAAACATGCTAATATATACACTATATATCCACTAGTACCATTCAAAAGTTTGTGGTCAGTAAGAATTTTACTTAACCCACATTTTTCAACAGTACATATACAGTCTATCAGTCTGTCTATTTATTAGTGTTTGGGATTTTTAAGTGTCCCTTTCTGCAGGTTTCATTGATATACCAATTAGGGGTGCAATGATTCAAATTACTCACGGTTTGATTTTTATCACGGTTTTAGGGTCACGGTTTTGGTACGGTTAGGTATGTGCTATGTTCACCGAAAAAAGGACTACAGTAAATAAGAACAAATAATCAGACTACAAGCAACAGCACAAATTAATACAGTAGAGCAAAGATACAAATAAAATAAACAGTGCTTTTCAGGTATCTAACAGTAGTCTTCAGGTACAGAAACTGAATAAAGTAGCTAATCAAATGTAAAACAACATTGCAAATAATATTCACTGTATGAATTAAATAAAAATGAATCTTTATTAATTAAGTTACAAAAGCTATTCAGTCAAGAGCAGTGAGTGATTTCCTTGTCTTTTGTTGTTTGATTAACATTAAAAACACATTCAGACAGCAGGAATGCAAGGGCTGCTGTCACTTTAAGACATAATGCACGGATCAGATTCAGTACACTAACAGTAAACACATGCATTCTTTCTTGAGTGTTTAAGTTCACTTAAGACATAACCTACTATGTTTGCTGCGATACTTGACAAGACGGGCATGTTGAGATAATTTTCAAGTGCAAGACTTGAAAGAGAACTCAATATTTGCGCACTGTACACATGCTTCGGATGAGTGCACATATCTTCTCAGAGCGTGCGAGTTCTCTTTCGCGTCTTGCACTCGAATGTTACATTCGGCAAGGCTTAAATGAGTTTATTTTAAAAACAGACAGTCATTGAATCATTCATTCAATTGATTTGTTCAAAAACTGATACTTTACAACAAAACAAGTGACTGTTTATAAGTGATTCATACAATCATTCACTTAACTGATTCATTCAAAAACACTGATTCATTCAGTAACATGTTGTGTGTTGCTCTGAGACACGCAACAGTTCTGATGTGGCTTAGTTAAGAAATATTTTTGTTAATGGGGGAAAAAATACATTAAGTAACCGCAATATTGTGTAAAATGTAAATTGCTTCTTGTTTTTTTAAACTTGCAAATGTAATGGACGTAGGCCGGTAAGAGCTGTGCGTGTATGCCGGCGGACCCGGGTTCTAGTCCTGCTTAGAGCCCCTCCCGAACAGGAGGGGTTACATTTAGTGCCATGACCTGGATGGGAGTGAGGTTTAGGGGTGTGAGTGTAATGGACGTAGGCCGGTATGAGCTGTGCGTATAAACCTCACTCACCTGATCTCAAGAGGTGCTCTAGTGACTGACGCTAGAGACTGCAGTCTTTAACCTCCTTGTTAGAGCGTCCGACTCCAATGCTGACAGACCGGGGTTCGAGTCCTGCTTAGAGCAGGCGGTTCGAACAGGAGGGGTTACATAAACAAGAAATAATATATTATGATCACTTTTGGTATAAGAAGTAGGCCTGGAGTGGGCTGGTGACTGGGAGCCATTATATGCCAGTGCCGTAAGAGGGCCAATGCCAGTGGCGCATAAGTACGCACTCTATTGGGTTAGAGGTAAGGAGCGGATGCAACATAAGATTACCTATCCCTGTAAAGTTTAAAACATAAAAATTTGATGTAGTTTGAGTTTGCCTAACAAATTGTGGCAGTGTTTTAAATTTGATAAAGATTGTTTTAACCCAAAGTATTGTGGATAATAAGCTGTTTTAAGAATATAACATAAAAACCCAATGAATGGTGGTTTTGTCTGATGTACTGTGACAGTGTTCTATTTTTAAAAAAAGGGGTGAAGTGCATGTCACACTTACGGTTTATCACCTCTGAGAGTGAATAGACACTAGACACCAGTAAGTTCTAGTGTAAAATCGTGAACATGACACCTAGTCTCCTCCATTTTAGATGGGATCCCAGTGCTTAGTGATTCAGGTAGTCAGGAATAGAATTTTAGCCTTTTAGTTGAATAAGACGTAATAGAAATAGGGTGGTTGGTCAGTGGTGCACCAGGTACGACCCTGGAAATACAATTGTGCCCCTTATTGGACCGGACCAATAAATGGACATTCTGGAGTGTACTTTGCAGTTTCCTCACACAGAGGCCAAGCTGTTTTGTTTCCTTGGATGCAGGCTGGTGTCTTACCGAAAGCCATCAGAGGCTGACAGTTGGTGATAACTCCACCCCATCAAGGGGTCGGAGGGACACTGGAAGCCATCAGAGGCAGAAGGTGTTGAAATAAGCCTACTGGTGTGTCTCACGAACTGAAGCTCTCTGACTCTTTCACTCAGACAGGAGCGCCCAAACTTAGAGTTTCGGGCAGTTAGAGACACTGTCCAACTGATTGCACTTTATTCTGTGTAGTAACCTTTTATTTATTTATTTATTTATTTTTGTAAAATTCTTTTTATAACTTTTATTTAATCATTTTTATTCTCTGCTTTTATTGTTATTTTATTATTTTAATTCATTTTCTATGTAAAGCACTTTGAATTACCATTGTGGATGAAATGTGCTATATAAATAAACTTATTTGCCAAGAAACGGTGCAGGAACAGTATTGAAAGTGGTTTGTTCAAATAATGAAGTGTCACAAAATGTGTAATTTTAAATGGTGTTTATGATATGAATGTTCAGTGTAAAAACACGTGCACACATACAGTATATTGATAACAAAAGTAAGAGCTATTTCACCTGGAAATCTAAAAAAAAAAAGCTCTGTAAGGCATGAAATGAGCTGAATGTTAATTGTCAGATATTCCCTAATGACTAGCCTGGTTCACCAGAGCGAGGCTGGTACAGAGAGGGAGAGCGTGCGAATCCAGCGCTCCGTCACCCTTTCCAGTCGAGACTCAATGACTTTGAAATTCTAATGGGTATTATTTGCAAAGGGCACCTTCATTTGCGTGACACCACTCCAAAAGACAAGGTGATTTTCAGCTAAGCTGTAATCCTCCTGCGCCGTTTGCCACAAAGGTTCAACGACTTCAGATCAGTGTGAACACACAGCGGACTGGTCACACTTTGCTTTTACCAAAGCAAATCCAAACGATTATTTAATTGTTCATTAATTGCGCTGTTGTAGTTTCGCTTGTTTCTAATTTTGGTTCTTGCCATGGACTGTAACAAGGTGACTGTCATGCTATTTGAAGATGCAATTAAACCACAATTGCTAGTTTGTGTGGTATGAACATGCGTTGCAGCTTGTTGAGGTTCAGGGAGGACTCGAGTCATTTTGTTCTTGTGCCACAGGCTATTGTTTTATGTTTAGACCTGTTGCTCAAAGTTGATTAAACTGCAACACTTTTTTTCTTAATTAGTGTTAATCACAGAAACATTTGTGGAAGGATTTTTATTTTATTTTATAGCCTTACAATATTATAGCCTTATTCACTGGCAGATGCCATTGCTAAGAGGAACTAGTTGATGTTATTATATAATATATTCACTCTATCTATCTATCTATCTATCTATCTATCTATCTATCTATCTATCTATCTATCTATCTATCTATCTATCTATCTATCTATCTGTCTGTCTGTCTGTCTGTCTGTTTGTCTAAATGTTTTTGTCAAAGTCTCTTTTGCCAAGACTACATATATTTGATCATAAATACAGTAAAAACAGTACTATTGTGAAATATTACAATTTAAAAGAACTGTTTTATATTGTAATATATTTGATTCTTGTGATGCAAAGCTGAATTTTCAGCATCATTACTCCAGCCTTCAGTGTCACATGATCCTTCAGAAATCATTCTAATATTCTGATTTGGAGCTCAATTATGATCAATAATTATTATCAGATAATAATAATGGCTATTATTAACATAACTGTTGGAAACCGGTTTTGCTGATTAATACTTATGTGGAGACCATAATGCATTTATTTACAACAGAAATCTTTTGTAACATTATAAATGTCTTCACTGCCACTTTTGATCCATTTAAAGTGTCCTTGCTGAATAACATATATATGTATGTGTGTGTGTGTGTGTGCCTGTGTGTAATTTACTTTATTCTTTGAGTACATGATAAAATAATACTATGCAAAACTATGTGAACTTTAACAGTGAAAACCAACCAGTTGTCTACCATGTATTTAGATCTGTGTGTTACTAATTCAACCTCATCTTCAACTATTTACGGATGTCTGGGTGGATGTGAGTAACGGCAGGGCCAGTAGGATGCCTCGGGTGGTTTGGCCTTGTGTTAGACAGACCAGCAGAGAGGTAATTTGCTCCGCTCAGCTTGGTTCAGCCTGACTGCCATCACTGCAATCTGAGTATCATGAGTGCACAATCTTATGGAGTGATGCAGAAAATCATATCAAATAGTGTAGCCTCTCATATTTCTTTCATCACATTGTGAGTGAGAATGAGAGACAGAGAAGGACAAAAGCACAGACAACAAGATAGAAATTGTGTGTGTGTTTGCACAGCAAATGGTCACAGCAAGAAGAAACAGCAGTGAGTCCTGACAATGTCAATTGTTTTTTTAGTTTTTTTTTACCCAGCCCAGAGAGATGGAAGAGGATTCCAGTTCCCTTAACAGTTGTTCCAATACCTATTTCAAAGCCCAGAGAGAGCAGAAGTACACAGATAGTGTGCATCTCCCCGTGCCTTCTGAGACGTGCTGGATTTTAAAACTGGGACTCATACCCAAATGAATACTTTGCACAGAACACTTCTATTATATGTGCCACATATTACCGGTATATTATTTTAACTGGAACAGGATGCTGGCTCATAATTAATAAAACTGCTACTTATTCCAGATAGTTCAAAAGATTAATGGTACATTCTAAATCTGTATTTAATTTTTATGTATGAAATTTACATTTTTCACAAATATATATAAATATATATACATTTAGTATAAATAAAGGTGATGACTTCATTTTTATACAATTTAATATATCCAGTTTATAATGAAAATTATTATCAATTAAAATGACAAATATAAGAACATTTTTTAATGATTTTATTTTTTTTCCCTAGAGACCACTTACATTTTGTCAAGCTTTTCTACATGCCTTTTTACCACACTTACATTTTTTTATACCACACAAATATTTATAACTGTACTTTTAAGACATCTATGTAAACTTTGTGAAATGAGTGACAACGATTTGTTGGGTTGTGGTTTTCTGTCAGGTCAAACATAATTACCTCTGCCCTATACTTTAATAGCAGCTTTTACACATTTCTTTTATATATCACAAAATAAACAGCGCTGAAAAAAAAAAGAAAAAAAAAAAATCATACTAAACACTCTCTCCTAACATTAAGATCCTTCAGAGGTCTATGCAAACTTATAATTGTAGTATTATTACACAGTAAATCGATCTGTTTGATTTCAAAAGATGAAATTCCAAAAGAAAAATTAGTTTTCTTAAAATGATCCCTTTAAGCACTGAAATGTCTCTTGTTTTGTGTTAAACTTTCATTTAAAATGACTTTATTTTAGTCAGTGGATTAGATATAGGTTTTAATGAAAGCATATCTAGTGGGAAAGTAGTCTGTAAAGTTTGTTCACCTCACGAACCAGCCAAGAGGCTGAGAGATCTCCATAGTAACGCAAACCCTCACCATGTGATGTCGAGATGTGTGGTTAAAGGGAGCAAACTAATGCCTTATGGCGCAAGTCAGTCTGTGAACCAAAGCTCTATTTCAGCTATAAGTTCAACATGGCAAAGTACTCATGCTTTAGAACCTCTTGTTCCTTTAAACCTCGAAGAGTTTCTTCACCATTATATTTCAGCGCTGTGAAGTTGTTAATTGCAGTGCATTTAAAATCTCCTAATGAAATAATTGATTAGCACTTTGTGCACTTGAAGACTTCAAAATGAGTGAAAATAACTCAATCACCCTCAGTATCCACTTCTGGGAGTCAAAAAGAAATGAGTCAGCTCTTAAAATCAGAAATTAAAGTGAGAGAGTGAGCGCCAAGACCCTCAAGACCCTTGGGAGCAAAATTTGTACTCTGTACATCCAGCATACTTGGGAAAACCTGAAAACAATCAAGTTGTTCCGTCTGTCTGTGTTGACGGTGTATTCAACCCCCTGCCTCACATGCTATGCTGCCATAAAGGTGTGTGTTTGGGACAAAAATCAATACATCCTTACCGTCCAGGTAGCAGCAATGTTCTGTCTTGGCTGTACTCTAACTCCCTGACAGTAATGTTATTTGGAGGTAATCCAGTGTTATATATTATAGCTTTTTTTCCTCTATAGACCTTCGATGCCAAATCAATCCCTTTCTCCAAAGTAAATTAATAATGAATGCCTTCTCTTGTTCATGTCACAAGGTAGCTAGAGGGGGCTGCGGAAAGATTTATTTTCAAAACCGCACTTGGTCTGATACCCGATATATTTTTGCCCTCCACAAGTACAGTGGGATATGCTTGATGCACTCCTAGCTGAAATAGAGTTGGATGTGTGACTCCAGTGCAACGTGCACTGAGAATGTATAACCAAAGTAATTCTAAACTAACTAAAAAAACAGCAACAAAATAATGACACTGCATTAAAAATTAACTCCTTGTAATCTGTGCTAAGATGAGAATAGTCGAACATCCCATGATGATGAAAAAAGAAAAAATTTCGGTGTCAAGAAAATGGACGAGGGCCGTGCTTGTTTATTCCGCATGCTTAATTTTCCCCGCCCTTGGATGATTTTCATTGCACTGAAAGGGTAGACACTTTATTTGGATTAAAATGGTTTGCTGTCTGCTCTTCTCTGATAAGGGAATATAAGGCGGAGTTATTTATTAATTTATGTATTTGTTGCATTGTGCTGATTCAGTGTGGCGCTATGAACATGCAGCTCAGACATACTCTAGTAGCCGGAGATGCTGCGCTACAGGTTTCCAGAAGGTTCTGACTGCTCAAGGTTAAGACTGATTGGATTGGATTCAGCCTCAGTGTCTTACCAAGAGGCTGTTACTATAATGCATAGTGTTTTATGGTGATGCTGTAAATAATAATTTAATATGATAGCTGAACCAACAATGTGCAGTACCTACAGTGCACATGTACTTAATAGTTCACCCCAAAGTTAAAGTGACTATATTCTAACACCAGATGCAAGCGGCACGACTCGACAAAGACAAATAGAACCCATTATAATCTGTGATGCTGTCTACACTTAGATGCAGCGTGGCGTGATGCGACACAACAAATTCTCGACAGTAAACTGATGTCCCGTTATATTTCTAATGTATTCCAAGTGCTTGCATTATTTCATGAGGAACAATTAGATTTGCTGTTGCGGCGTGGCATGATGTAGCGTTCGATGTAGACATGGTGTAAGTCTTCTGAAGTCATATGATAGCTTTGTGTGATGAATAGGTCAAAGTGTAATTTTTTTTTTTTCAAATTTTTTTATCATTGTTCACTGTATGTTGGTGATTGTTCTGATTTGTCTAATCTTTTCAGTGAACCAGTTGATTCAGTTCACAAAACTGTGGCTTAGACTAGTTTTTTTGTTCAGTTCACAAAACTGCTTAGACTAGTTTTAAAAGTTAGTCATCTAATTTTTTTCTTGATTACCATTGGTTAACTGCTAGTTGGTCAAACTGGTTCTTAAAGGTGCCGTAGAACGTCTTTTTAAAAGATGTAATATAAGTCTAAGGTGTCCCCTTAATGTGTCTGTGAAGTTTCAGCTCAAAATACCCCATAGATTTTTTTTAATTCATTTTTTTAACTGCCTATTTTGGGGCATCATTAACTCTCTGAGGTCCGAAAACGCGCCGGCGCGTTTTGCAGGATTTTTTTCACATTGCAGCAAAACAGACTTAAAATACTCCGTCATTTCTTGTCATAGAGACATAAGTAATATATCAATTGAAACTATAGAATGTCTTCTTTTATTTGTGTACACTCAGAGTAAAAACACAAAGTTGTGCTTTTTGTAAAATAAAGAAAACTAACATGATGCGTGATCTCTCGTCTCCCTCTGAACGAAGTCCAATCTGATAGTTCTCAGAAAATGAACTGTAACTTATGAATACTAATGACAAAAAAAATGACACTTATGTCTAAAGAAATGTTGAAATGTCAGGTTTTAAATCGTGCAAGTCGAATCGAAAACAAACATTCTGTGTTTATGTAATCTGTATGAAAAGAGAGCCATGTCAGAAGTCCGTGATTCAGCTCATTATCCGCTAATGCGGCCACACCCACGGAGGGAGCGCTATTCAGACGCAAATTCAGAGGCAATACTTGTATGCATTGTCTCAATCGTGTATTTATTGTCTTGAAAAGTGTTTATTTGGATGTTAAAGCCATGGTTAGCGATCTCTAGAAGACATGCCGTTAGTTCCTGGTTCCTTTTCTTCTTTATATGAATTTGTGGCCTAAAGGTGTACAGAGCGCCCTCCGGCTGCAAGTATGAATTAAAAACACAGCATCCAGCGCTCACAGCTCACACTGTTCTTCTTTAGATGAATTTGTGGCCTAAAGGTGTACAGAGCGCCCTCCGGCTGCAAGTATGAATTGAAAACACAGTATCCAGCACTCATAGTTATGACAATAAATATTGAATAAATATTACTCCTCAGTATAGAAAATTGACATAAATATATAAGAATCCATCAATATTTCTCCAAATGTGCATGCTTTTAAGCTAAAAGCCTATATGAAATGCCATAGAGGTAACATAATTGTTCAGACACTTTGCATCACAGAAATACATTATATTTTAAAGAATATAATAGAATACCATTATTTTTTACAGCTCATTATGATGAGCTGAGACATTATTACAGAGGGTTTTTTTCACAGCCTACCTGACTGAAAGGCCTCATTAATATGCAAGTCATTTCAGGTCATTATTATGTGATTCTTTTGTCTTCTCAGGTGTAAATGACCCATTATTCATGATGATTCACGCCTCCACGCATACTGTTTCTTGACAAATGTGTCTTACAAAAACTAAATCAATATATTGTTTTATATGAAGGAGTAGGCAGCATAATTTTTACATAATTCTGAAGCAAAAACTCTAGTCTACAACCTCCAATACCCAGAAGTCTTGTGAACACAGATTTAATATACTTTTTTTGGCCTTATTTCAGTGACTTAAGTTTTTTGTTTTTTCAATAACCACGCATAAACATTATTCCTTCAAAAATACAAACATGTACATACATGTTGCTCACATATTGTGGTAGCCTAGTTTGTGCTGAATACAGTGTAATGACACTTTTGTCATTTATATGTTTATGAACAACTGAAAAAAGCACAAATGTCAGGGCATGTCAAAACTTCTCCAAGCCCCAAATCAGCCTCAAACTCCAGAGGGTTAAATATGAGCCGATTTATGCTGCGGCCCCTTTAAATTCTCGTGCCCTCCGCCCCCGGAGCTCGCGCTTGCCTTAAACAGCTATAAACAAAGTTCACACAGCTAATATAACCCTCAAAATTGATCTTTACAAAGTGTTCATCATGCAGCATGTCCAATCGCGTAAGTATAGTATTTATTTGGATGTTTACATTTGATTCTGAATGAGTTTGATGGTGCTCCGTGGCTAAAGCTAACATTACACACTGTTGGAGAGATTTATAAAGTATGAAGTTGTGTTTATGAATTATACAGACTGCAAGTGTTTAAAAAATGAAAATAACGACAGTCTTGTCTCCGTGAATACAGTAAGAAACGATGGTAACTTTGACCACATTTAACAGTACATTAGCAACATGCTAACGAAACATTTAGAAAGACAATTTACAAATATCACTAAAAATGTCATGATATCATGGATCATGTCAGTTATTATTGCTCCATCTGCCATTTTTCGCTATTGTCCTTGCTTGCTTACCTAGTCTGATGATTCAGCTGTGCAGCTCCAGACGTCCTGCCCTTGTCTAATGCTTGAACATGGGCTGGCATATGCAAATATTGGGGGCGTACACCCCGACTGTTACGTAACAGTCGGTGTTATGTTGAGATTCGCCTGTTCGTCGGAGGTCTTTTAAACAAATGAGATTTATATAAGAAGGAGGAAACAATGGAGTTTGAGACTCACTGTATTTCATTTCCATGTACTGAACACTTGTTATTTAACTATGCCAAGATAAATTAAATTTTTAATTCTAGGGCACCTTTAAGACACAGTTAAACATAGTGGCTAGTTGCATAGATTATGGTCAATTGATTTGTTCAATTGGACTGATAAAGTTCTCAAACTCAACTCCCTTTCTCGATCCGGTCGCAACGATTAACATCTTAGTGCAGGGTAATATTAATACATTTTCTGTCTGCCATACAAAACTATTAAATGGCTTCAGAAGACTTTGAATATAAAGCTTTTGTGTCATTTTTTAACCTTGACAGCCTTATTACTCTACTTGGTTTCCATTATATTGACAAGAAAATCTGTATAGTCAACAAAAATTCACCTATTGTGTTCCACTGAACAAAGAAAGTCATGCCAGTGTGAGTTTGAGTAAATATTAATGGCAATTTTTTCATCTTTGGGTGAACAGTTCCTTTAAACATACATTCTTGCATGTGTGCAGTCATCTGTGTGTATGTGCAAGCACACCAGCCGTGTGCAGCGAAAGGCTATTTGAACAGCAACGCTTTTGTTTTCTGTATTATTTACAATATCATCCATGTCTACATGACGAATGTGCGAGAGCTTTGCTCTTTGATCCCATAAACTGTGCTTCATCGGGGTTTCGTTCAATTACCGGTGCAACAGCTGCTTTTGCTTTGCATTTTTTCCCTATTATTCCAGCCAACTTGAATGCCCTTGAGTGTGCTTTGTTACCCTATTTGGCAACCGTGTGCTTTACATGCCAGCCGATGCGTCTCCTTATGCTATTATGGGTGGCTCTGACTTGCCTCTCTTGCATCTACTTAGGGAGACATTTATTGAACCAGGGTTTTATTTATTTTTTTAATTTTGATGGCACAGATTCTCAAATTCATGACTCGTGAGTACAGAAAGACGCACGCCAGTATCAGGTTCTCTTTGGTGCTTGAACAAACAATAACACACAGAATTAAGTCAAAATACCCATTTTGTGGAGTATACTCATAAGAGCATTCCTAAATGAGTTAAATAACGTCTTAAATGAACTAAAAGAGTTGTGAGAAAATGAGATGCGTGTCAGATCCGCATCATGTTCGGCAGCGGCAGGTCTTAAAATCACAGCAGCCTAATAAACCAGTTGCTGTGATGTCTGTCGTTAATGTTAATCAAAGAACAAAGGTAACAGAGAAAACTTTAGCTTTAATAAGGATTAATCTGTATTTAATTTATAATTTATGCAGTGAAGACTGTAAAGTGTTTGATAACTTTATTAAATTTCTGTATTTTTACTACCTGTTAGACAGATAGGAAGGCCCCAGGTAAATGTGACATTTATTATAAAGGGTTATGTGTATATTGTTTTAAGTTCATTTCAATTAAAAGTTATTAAAAAAAAAAAAAAAAAAAACTAATTATTTAGGCTATAACTTATGCTGTGCAGACTGTTTGATAACTGGGTCATTCTCACGAAACCATTAAAACACCACGGCACCAATGATTTTAAATATTAAACATGCATTTTAGTAATATATCAAAACATCATAATAAAGACAATATTGTTCTCTACACTGAACAAAGAGTAATTTCAACATATAAAGGAATTATTTTTGTATTTTACTATAGTTTCAGCTGAAATTCTTATTTGTTCTAATTTAAACAGAAAAAAGAGAAAATATTCTAAAACAAATTATATACGAATGTTCTAATAGATGTTTTCAAATGGCAGAAAAAAATATGAATGTATAATATATAATAATAATGAAATAATAGTGGAAAAATGAAGTGTCCATGACTGATATTCTCATCCACCGCAACATTTTTTAAGGACTCTTTACATACACACACACATTTTTTTTTAAATCTTGATTTTGAATTAAGCAACACATGTGCTAGAACCTCAAAGATGGCTACCAAGTGGGCAGATCTCTTTATATTTATCCAGTTAAAAGTTAAAAAGTCTCTTATCAGACCATGTACACAACATTTTGATTATCATTGCCGTAACAGGATATTTTCCTCATTTGGAAAAACTTTAAATTAGTAATTTTCTGTGAAAAATTTACTTCATTAATGTCTAATTATGTACATTAAATAAAAATTGTCTAAATCATCATGGCTTCTCTGAATTTAATAAAATATGCTAAGGTACCTCATTCTCCGCAACAGCATTCTCGCTTACCGCAACAATTTAAGGCCAGTTGCATTAGAGAGAACTTCTGTTTTGGTAATGAGAATTTGATCATACAGGCTATTTTTATATATATATTATGAGGTATTAAGTTAAATAATATTTACTAACTGTTGGAAAACTTTTGCAAAGGCTAGGGTGACAAATTTCAGAGAAAAGGTTTACAAAAAAAGAAATCTAGTCAAAACAGTATACACAGGGCTTTGTTGCACTATATTAGTAAGAACATCTTACAGACTTCCAGTGTTTTTATATCAGGTTAGTGATATTATGTCCTAAGCTGACACCTAACCCTCACAGAAAGCTGTGCAAATCATTAGATTTAAATATAAACATGATTTGGCCAATTTATGAGCATTTTAAAGTAGCGAGCAGGTGTGGACTTTAACCAATAAGTGAGGTAAGTGGCTGCTTAGAGCCCCGGGGAATCAGGGGAGCCTTATGATGGCAAAACATTTTTGGCAAATGCTCCAGTGGGTATTTGTGTTTGAGCTTTGGAGAGTATGGCCTTTTCAAGGCCCTTTCACACAGGACGCGACAATGGCACCACTGCACGATGAAACCCATTTATTTCGTTGGTTTGCGCCGCGGTCAGAGTTCCGCTGCGCTCTGTGACAAATACCCTCGTGGCCAATAGAAACAGGGCATCAAATAACTAGACATATAGAACTCCCGCTAACAGTTTTGAAAACTCCACCTACTTTGCTCTGGCCAGCAAAACTGTTTTGCATCTGAAGGGCTGCGCTGAACCCAGCGTTGAGCACGTCCTGTGTGAAAGGGCCGTTCACATATGATGTCTTTTGCGTAGCTTCTATTATGGCCGCACATTTTTTCCACTCGCTCATATGCCGTGGCGAGATGAAAACATTTCAACTTTTCAGAATGCCGCAAGCGCACCACAGGTCATGTGACAAGAACCAACTGATCAGCTTTGCTCTTTTCACAACAACATCAAAAGCATCAAAAGTTTTTATTTCTCATCTCCATAAATATAGTAGTAAAGCTACTGCAAGGGCTAGAAATCAGTTAATCCTTTGCTGATACTTTCTCATCATCATGGAGAGCATTGAAAAATAAAAAAAAATAGGTTGTAAATTGTGGAAGGTGTTGCGGTAATGAGAGAAATCAATCAAAATTAAAAAAAACTGTTCATTTAAAAATAAATATTATTTCAGAATTTCAAGTAACTCTCCATGACTGTTAATAATCCTTTTTTAAAAATGTGAAAATTTATTTGCTTTTCTAACAGTGTTGATGTTTTCAGACTGTTGCGATAATGAGATTTTTTAGGACTTGTTTTGGAAATTGTGTTCAAAAAGGTCTTAAATTGTAAGTAAATGTTTTAAAATTTATGTTCACAAATACTCCAGACTTTGTTTCTAATGTCTGAAAAAAAAATTGTTAATTAAAGCATTTTTTTTAATTTTATTGTTTGAAAATTTTAAAACCAAGTTTTCGTGAGAATCACCCAACTAATCAATTTCTGTATATTTCCTATCTGTTAGACAGGTAGGAAGTGCACAGGTAAATATGACATTTATGATGGGTTTATGAGAAGATTGTTTTAAGTTCACTTAAATTAAATGTTATATATTTTGAAGCCTAATAAATGTAAAAAAAAAGAAAGAAAAGAATAGCTTTCAATTACACTGTAATGTTGAATGGCTGTAATTCATGTTTAAAATTGGGGGGGGGGGGATAAATTAAATCGAGACATCAGTAGCTGTATTAGTATCAGTTATACTGGCCTTCATTCATAAAAAGATGCCATTAAACAAGTATTTAAAATATACTGTCTTAATGTTGTTTCTACATTAATTTGAAGATTGACTGTAAAATCAATCTCTTTAATTGCGATTAAAGAGAATTAAAAAAGTATTTTTAATTGCGATTAATCGTGATTAATCACAGAAAAATGTGTGATTAATCTCTTTTTTTTTTCTTCGATTGACAGGATATATATTCATGGGCGACATTTGACTCTCGAGTTAGGGGGGGCAAGAAAAAAATCTTTTTTTTGCAGGTACAAATTGCAGCAAATTATTCGCAGAAATTTTAAGCAAACAAGTTTAAGTTTGCTTGTTGTTTATTTGAAAATTTATTTAATAATTCACTAATTTTATTATCATGGGAAATGATGCGGACGATATGTGAATCAGTGTTCATCATTTTGCGAGCAACTGGTGATAAAGAAAAATGCCATGTCGCAATTTTGAAAATATTTCCATTTTAAACCATGAAGGCGAGCCAGTTGATATCACACAAACAATGTGCAAACTTTCCACGAGAGTTATGCGGGTGAAGAAGTCTCAAACGCCAGTCAATTATTCAGAAAATGAAAGTAAAAACTGTCTGAGCTTTTGACATCTGACGCTTAACGACGCATATTCTCTTGGAGACGATGCGGGATGAATCTAATTTATTTTCTTAATATTTCTATCATGGCCCATGGTGAGAAAAGAAATGAGAATTTTTCGTGAATTGAGAAGTATTTCGTGTTAAACAAGTTGTTTTTAATGGAGGAGTAAGCTATCTAACTAATATTTTATTATCGTCGCAGCGCATCGGTTATGCAGTCTATGATATCGCGGGGCAAATTAATTGCAATATTAATTTAAGTAGCATGATAATAATAAAAATAAGTTAATAGACCTGCGTGCCCCTCCGCTATACGCCACTGTGAAGGGATGAAGGCATTTGCCTCCCCTTGCAACCACTACCCCCGCACTATCTAATAAGTTTACACTTTTTAATGTTTTTTGCATTTTATCTGTGTAAAATCTCATTTTTATCTGTAGAATTATGTTTATTTTTGTTTTGTTTTATTTTATTTATATACAAATAATTAAAAAATAAATAAAACCAAAACTTTTGAC
>RJVU01007007.1:8228710-8240302 GCA_003731715.1 Anabarilius grahami | reverse complement strand
CCCCCCCCCCCAGGGTTTTTTGTGTGCAATTGTAGTGCTGCAGAAATTACATTGCATTGCATTGCAGGCTTGTAGAGAAGAGCAAGGGGAAGACAGATTGGAGAGGGGCGACTTTAATATTTCTGCGTAGGATGCCCTGCAGTGTATTATGAACCCGTCCACAGGGAAAAGGCTTGATCTTTCCACTGATCTCCAGCGTTCTCATTTAGTCTATTATAAGACGAGGTAGAGGCCAGTGCCGCAGTTTCCACTCCCATGAAAACGAACGCCTTTGCTTGTACCCCAGTACTTCTGCCCGCCTGCCTAGGGAGAAAAAAAGACACAAAGAAGCACATTTACCTCATGTGTCCCTGGTGCTTTGGATGTTGCCCTCTAGAAGCTAAAGTAGTTCACCACTGCGCCTCTCACAGAATCGACTAAAAAGAGTGCGCAAGCATTATGACCATAATGGCCGTTAATGAGCATTGAACGCCTATTATTCAAATGTGTGCCAAAGATTTTTTGGGTTGTGATGCTACCAGAGATAAAACAAAGATTGCATGAAAATTGTCCCTGCGTTTTATTGAATGGTTAATCAGGCAAGTAATCAATTAAGCGCATGATTGCTTTTGATTTTAATAGCCCTACAGTATATGAAGAGGCCCCTTTTTTGGCCTCTGCTGCTAACTGTTAGACATAGCTGTAATTAGACACAGCATGTCCTCATTTAAGGAAGGTCTGTAAGTAATTAGCATTTAATTCCATTGTATCCATAATAAGGAGAGATGGTATTGTCTTTAAGTCCAAAGCACTAAGAGACTGTTCCCCCCAGCCAGTTTAGCTTTAAATATTATCTGGGGGTCACTGAATTTAATAAGCCCAATCTTCAGGAGGGTTTGGGGGTTTGATCGATGTCTAACCGTGTTGTTCTTCCTTGCTTAATATCTAGGGAATACATTCACACTTGCTTCCGAAACAGATGCAGTCTTCCGACGTACAGTACCGGGGGACTATTTGAATGAATGCAAATTAATATTTGAATTTATTTTAACTGATGAATCCCAGTGCTTTAGTAACAAAGGGATACACCGGTAATAATTCAGAGGGGAACTTTGCTCGTAGCGCACATGCTAATGCTAAAGGTTAAGTATTCTCTTTGGTTCTCTCTCTTCTCTTGTAGTTGCTCACAAGGGGACTTTGTGACACACACAGCATGGCTGAACAGATCAAGTATACTGTACGCGGGAGAGGATAAGTGGTCTGTGGACCCCCGGGTGAGTTTGGTTACTCTGAATCAGGATGAGTTCACCATCAAGATTGAGGACGTGGACTTGACAGACGAGGGCCAATACATCTGCGCAGTGCAGACTAGCAGCAGACCTCGAACCACGTCTGTGCACATCATCGTTCAAGGTGAGTTTGGAGTTTTCTGATGTGTCATGGTGTAGAGCACTAAGGGTGAATGCTTTTATATGCTTTTGTAAAGGAGTACTTCATCCAAAAATTGAAATACTGTCATCATTTACTCACGCTCGTGTCTTTGAAATGAGCTGTATGAGTTTCTATCATCTTTCTAAATGAAAAAATGTAGCAGAATATCCAGAGTGCCATTTTCTATAACAGGGATTGGAGCTCTAAAATGACAAAAAGGACCATAAAAGTGACACAATAGTAGTCCATTTGACTTGTGAGCTGTATTTCTAGTCTTCTAAAGTCATACAAGAACCACTAATGCTTCAAATCGTTGCTGTCAAACCCACCGTGTCCTGATGCACTGATGAACTTTAAAATGTAAAAACTACATTATAGAGACAGATTTGCAAATAACTACTTAAATTTTGGTCTTTACGTCACATCAAGATATCGTGTGACTTCAGAAGACATACAATATCGCACATAAGTTGTACGGACCACTTTTATGTTGTTTTTTGTTTTGTTTTGTTTTGTTTTTTTTGGAGCTTGACAGCCCCATTTCCCATTATAAGTGTTGTAAGTAAGCATTATGTCACATTAGCAAAATTTCAACGTCCAATGCCTATTGTCAATAGTGTAGCGATTCAATTTCAAACCAAGCAGCTTTCTGTTGGTCAACACGCCGAATTTGTGTGACCAACTTGAACCCATTGCAAAATGTTCGTGTGGAATCTTTCGCTCTCTCACAAAATTCCAGGTCATGTGGATACCTATTGAAATGGCTGGAATTTGCCGACCAATGGTAAATTGCATAAAGTCATTCAAGTTACCTAATGACCATGAGGGAGTAAATTATGACAGAATTTTAGGTGAATTATGCTTGTGTGTAGATGTGTGCACATAGTCTGTGTGTTTGTACAGGTATAATATCATTTTTAGGAGGCCATTTTTCAGTATCGGTTAGAAACACCTTGAACTCCAGTTACGATATTGGGTATTTTAATGAAGTGAATAATTATGTAATTAATGCTGATTGTGTAAAACCTTGGGGGTGCATTTTTTGCTCCTGATTTGTGGGTCCAGTATTAATATGATTGATGGCAGTGTCATTCCTGTGCAGTGATGCAGTAAGTCATAACAGTGCCGACCGGAGGTACTGTACACTGGCTAGAGATTTAGAGCACAGCAGCTCACCACTGCAGAATTATAGCTTTCAATGCAAAACTCATAGAGTAATATTGTGGGAATTTGTGGTAATCTTTTTTTGGTAGTTTAATTGTTAATTCCAGCATTATTTCCCCATTAAATGAATGATGAGGCAAAACAAAAGATGTTGTATTTGGCAAACTCATAGTGATAGTGGCTCCTAGCCAACATGATGTATCAACATAATTTGTTAAAAGTGAATGTTCAGTCATTCGACATAACAAAATTAGCTTTTGACTATGTTTACCCATCAGGCTTTGTTCACAAATCTTAACCCTCTATTGTCTATATTATGTTTTAATTTTATCAAATATTTTTTCACAGTTCACAAACATTTTTTGACAGTTGGAATATGAAAAAAAAGCAGTGCAGTTTTGCACTTCTTTCTGTTAATTGTTCTTAACACATGAAACCTAAATCATACTTGTTTTATGCACAAATACATTACATTAAACCCTTCCAAATAAATGATTAAATAATTGTTATTACGATTAATTCCATTATCAATTAAAATGTTCAGTGAGGAAATGCATTACTGCTCTTCCATTGTGCTACAGAATCTGCATATCTGGAAACATATTTATAATAATATAATATATTTTCTAAGTTTCCTGTAAAATGATGTTACACAAAATTGACCCGTGGGCAAAAAACATCTATTTAACATATATATTCACCATGATATTAGTTTATTTAAAGTTTTCCCTTTTAATTGCAAGAAAGTGGAGGGAAAGTACAACAGACCCATGAGAAGAAAATAACCCAGAGTAGGTTCAAGGAGGTCCAGTTATTAACTTGTGGCTCATGGTTGAGACCTGGATTTGTGTTAGTTTATAAGCTGTGGTTGAATCTTTGTTTGTCGTAATTAGCCTCACTGACACATGGTTCTGAGAGAGTCTTTGATCCATAAAGGAAGAACTGCACTTTGGGTTAGATGAGTTCATACTTGCGTCAGTGGAGTAGACTGCTCAAGACATCATCAATTAAACTGAACGTGAGATCAAAGAATGGGCAGAATTCTGGGAAGAGCTGCAAGAAATATCTCTCACATCTCTGAAAATTGTATTAGTGGTGTTTGCTGAGGCAAGCATCACTGTTGCTCAGACTTAGAGTTTAAGATTTGAACATGTAATACAGTGACTTTGTTTGTGCTTCATGAATTATAGCTCAAATCATGCGTGCTATTAATTCTCTGAAGGAGGGAACTGAGCCATATGTAGTAGTAACTTTCTTAATTTGAAATTTACATAAGTCATATGGTTTTATTGAACAACAGTGTTAAAGTACATAATGTGATATACATTATAAAAACATAATCATCTTATGTACAATATGTATTATAACAAATTCTTGCAGAGGGCGCCAACAGACAACTGATTGTTGTTGTTACACTTTACAGCATGATTAAATCCTTGTTTAATGACCAAAAAACAAATATCCAGTATAAATGCTACAGCCACTGTAATTTTTTGAACAGAACATCAAAACATGCAAACTAGAGTTTAAACTTTTATTTTGAAATCGCAGTGAACAACAATTTGCATATTTAGAAACATATTGATGTGTTTTCCTCTGTTTGCTCAAGTTTATAAGTGATTTACATTACAAATCTGAGGAAATGGTGCACGTTGCGTTCCCAGATGAACTGTATAAGCAACCCAAACTCACAGCAAGAGATGCAGAGATGGAGTTTGTTAAATGAGCTGCTAAGACACGCTTCACGAATGTAAATGATAATAGTGCAACACTTCTTTATGAAACACAAAGGTTAACATGATTTCACAAAAATCTTTGTTGATCCTGGAACAACATTCCAATCAACCAATAAAATTTGAGGGACAAGTTTACATTTAATGTCAGGTTTAGGCTTACACCCAGGGTTAGGTGCTTCTACAACAGTGTTATTCACATATCATTTCCCTCTGATTTTAGAGATAAGTTATGGGTAGGGTTAGGTTTAGGGATAGGGTTAGGACTATATTTTTGGACAGGAATATTGTTCCATGATCATGGTTTTTGTAATTTGGCTGTGAATTAAGAATGTTTTAATTGAATTAATTGCAGATTTGCAGGTACATTTACAGAATGTATGACATATATCAATATTTTCTTTAAAAAATGAAGATAAAGACATTACATTATTGTGGCACAGGTGTGAAGCATTTAGTTTTCAACTGTTCTGCATATTTCAAATTTTTTTAGAGTCTCACAGTATAATAGATGTTTTTACAGTAAGTAGTCAAAATTAGACGTAGTTCAGCTTTGAAAAATGCATCTTAAACCCTTTGAAAGTTTTGAAAAATGTTTGAAGGTTTATAGGCCTTACAGATTGAAGGATCCAATTCTTAAGTTGTGAATTTGCACAACCCTGATTTACAGGGACCAGAATATCATATTTTGACTTGGACCAATAAAGTCAGAACACCATAACAACTGCATAGCAACACCCTGGCAACCATCCTGGCATTATGGTGCTGGGTTTTGTATGGACAGAAATAAAAAAATCTAGTTTTCGTGTTATAATATAACACTATCTTGTGCAATTTTACGTCAAACAGTTCCAGTTAGCATCAAGTCTTAAACATTCCGTATAGCACAATTGGTCAGTTCAAGCCCAAGCATTTAGCAGATCCAAGTCATCTGCCCTGTTGCCTTGGCAACGTAGTTCCAGAATACTGCCTTGATTGAGAGAGTGAAGAGATGTTTCTGCACGGAGGTCAGATTCTACACAATACCTGGACACAACAGCACGCCGACAGAAATACAACCGTAACCCACAGTTATCAAACAACACATAGAGCGCAGCATGGAATCACGCGTCCTTGATTGGGGATATAACTGCAGCTGGTGGCAGATAGACAGAGAAAGTCCTCAGCTGCTCTCTGTCTTTATAGTGTAAACTGCACATTTGAATAGAGATCCAATTTGCTGCTCCGCATGCAGAGTCACAGCCACACACTTCAAATTTATCGTGAGAAATGAGTTCGTAATAGCTTGAATAAGCAGGTATTATCTAAACACTGGGAGTGGTTTTGCGAACACCTGCTTTTGACAAACAGCGTCAAACTTAACTGCCATCACGAATACAAATAAAGGACAGGATTCGTCTGTCTCAGTGCCTGTGTTTATCACTAGAGGGAAAATATTTACAGCCGCACCACTCAATGCTGACCTTGACTATGAGCTGGCTTGTTAAAATAGACATCATCAACTAGAGATTAGCTCATTAAGGGTTTTGTAAATAAAGTTCTGCACATAAAAAAAAAAATGATATAATCAGCTTTTTTTTTAAATCTCATAAATCAGCAAGCATTGAAGTCAAATTGGATTAAAGCATTTGAAAATCTTGGGGTAATTTTTATTTTAAAGTGAACTAATCCTTTAATGGCACTTGTTTCTTGCATGTTTGCATTGGTTGTCATAGTAATTGACTAAAGCATTGACTCTGTACAGTAGCATTTTCATTAATTTGCAGACAACAGCATGCAAAATGGGGAAAAGAGACATATATGCAATGTTTTAATGAAGTCTTCTCATCGCAACACCTGACATAACTTGTTGCACAACAAATGTTCAAATCCAGTCTGATCCAGAAGAAATTTAAATCAAATCAGAAAAATATGATTTTAATCAAATTTTAAACCCACCAGACTACAAAAACTTTAGATAAGCACAAAAATCAGTCAGGGCAGCTTTTCAGACTTAATTAAGTAAATAGCTATGCCATCTGTTGCCTTTATTTTAAGTTCTTCGAACACAATTTTTACATTGTGTCTGCCATGTCTTCCACAAAGTTCCCACAGGCTGTGACTCCCCAAATACCTGCATGTGTCTAATGTGCTCCAAATGCATCTGTCTGTGAGCGTGTGAAGGCCTTCGGCGTGCCCTGACTACAGTGTCCTTATCCTTAATAACCAAAGGCGGTTGGGTGCCTAGGTCACGGCATTCGCACCGCAAACACCTGAAGTTATTAAAATCACGTAGGAATGCTTTAATGTGCCCCTGCCATTTCTGAAGCCTTCTGGGTTAAATGGTATTTATGGGTCCTCCAACAAAGTGGAATGTGATAAAATGAATAATTGCATGTAACTAGGGCCTCTAGACAGGTCAGAGCATTAAGAAGACACAACACCTCAAGCTTTTGCTGTTTATTAATGAGCTTCATGTACCAGAAGCCAAGATCTGCCTGTAGTGTAAGTTAACTTGGTTTTCTAAACAATATTTTAATATTAATGTTCAAGTACAAGCTGTCTTTTAAAAAAAATAAAAATAAAAAAAAGGAAATAAAAATGTGAATAGATTAAAAATGTTAATTGAATAAATTACAATATGATATACAATTTTTTTTTATTATTATTATTTTTAATTGTTGTTCTATGTATGCAGACTGACATTGTTAGCCTTTGTGATGTGATGTTTTTTTAGTGTCTCATGATTGTCACTCTTTTAAGTTGTCAAGTATAAAAGAAGTTCAAAAAAGTAAAGTATTTCCATTTCGTTCCACTTTCTCTGGCTGTTTTTCAAAACAACAAGGCATACAGTTTGAATAGTTAGTTTTTCAACTCAGGCTCATTGGAAAAACGTGCCTGTGGCGACATTTCTTCAAAATGATATTGTAGTACTAAAAGCATGTTTGGTTTTATTAGAAACAAATGAACGTTAATGTGGCAGTGTTGTTGTACGTATTGTGACATTTCAGAAATTAAATGTCCAGTAAGTGGCGCTAAAAGGTTAATGCTTTATGGCGTTTGAAAATAACGCACCACCTACACCTAAACCCCCCTCTAAACTTAACCGATAGTTATAATATGAGCAAACGTGGGATGAAAACACATTTGCTGAAGCAGCTATGCCATTTTAGTTTATTTCTATTAATCTCTTTTATCGTGATGTATGTTTCACGGGACTTGTATCCGAGCGTGCCACAAGTGTGATGCAGTACCAGTTGAGCTACCAATAAAGTTTACTATTCCAGAAGAGCCACACATACAGAGCTGGTTATGTGATCCAAATGTCAATGTGTATTAGTTCACAAGTCATGTAGTATGGTAAATGTGTTTTCAGGTCATAGCATAGTATTGTGCAAGAATCTGCATGAAGATAGTCTTTATTAATCAATAATCTAGCACTGTAATCATAATTTTTGTGAAGAGAATAAAAAATTCCATTACATTTATTTAATTTTTTTTGTGCGTGTGTTCATTTCAGCTAAAAACTGCAATAAATTGTATGTATAGGTATGTTTTTGGAGTTTAGCAAAAATGTAGGTTGAGGCATGTTTTTCCAATGAGTCTATGTTGATTTTTTTAGTAAATAACCACTGGTAAATTAACATGGTAAATTGACAGCCCTATTTTATAGAGTAGTAATTCTCAGTAAATCAACTTTCCTGTCCTATCAGATGTTATACTGTGCTCACGGTGCTCACTCTTCAATTTACAATTCTTACAATCCTTACAATTTATGTGTATGTTAAGTAAAGTACGTGTGTGTGTCAACCATTTTTGAGAAATACATTTGCTTGGTTCAATTTCCTAAAAATTTGGGTTGCAGCTTAATGACCATGAGAAAATGTGGGTCCCATGGCCAAACCAGTTGAGAACCATTGTTATAGAGTGTGAACGTAAAATCACCATGACAATGAGATTTGACCGTGCTGTCATCTTGTAACTTTCCGCGGATTGAATCATGACATTGTACCACAGTGCATCAGTGTGAAGTCCCTTTAAACATCAAAGATGTTTTCATCTTTATGCTTGTTTTTTCTCAGTCTCTCTTTAAACAGTCTTTTTCCCTTTTCTATATTTCTCTCTCGCTCTCTCTAATACCATAACACATTATCATCTGAATGTTGTTTTAATGAAAACACCTTGATTTCAGAATAAAAATTGTGGATCCGATCTGCATTTCCTGTTTTTCCACTCAGCCATTAATTTATGTTCTCCGGCACATGGTGTCAGCGTGGGAGGGAACTGCGCTATGATCATGTTTGCAGAGGCGAACCGTGTTAACACCAAAACTAATTCATGCTAATCAAAATAGCCGTGCTCCAGAGGTCTCGCTCAGAATACCAGTCAAACCGCCATATTTCCCTCAATGCAGTTGTTGATGTATAATAAGGTCAAGGAGAAACAAAGCCAACTCCTCCTAATCTTCATAAAGCTGGTCTGAGCAGCCTCTGCCATCCACATTTATGAGGGGAAAGACTGCAGTTGCCTCGCGGCTGTTGGCTTCAATGGCTCTCTCAGAATGTCTTCCTGCAGATGTAGCATGTCAGACACACTCACCGTAGCATCTTTCTTAGAAAAATCTGTTGGCCTCAGCTTTATGTCATTATAGATTGGTTAGTTTTCATATGTCTATTGGATAAACTGGTTGCTAACTAAGATCATGTTTGCCAAATGCTGTTGAATGAGACATGTGTAATTTTTTCCATGTTGGAATGCTTCCCCCATCCCAGCTTAAGATGCAGAGACAGCTATAAGTAATGTGTTGGCTTTGGCTTTGATTTCCTTGAAAAAGCTCCCTGACAAGCCTGACAACAGCAACTTTGGTTCAGCCTATAGCGTGGGGTTGGGGGCGGGGCTAACTGTTTGCCTGACCAATAACATCTGAATAAATTAAGAATCACAATTTTTTTTTTTTTTCAAATAGAAATCACGATTCTCCCAAAAATAATTAATGCAAATTAACACAGCATCCTTTTTTTCACTTCCTGAAGTAGCTTCGCTAATGTCTTTTTCCCACATTCTTTGGCTAGCATTACAGTAGCCTATGTAACGAATTACCTCAAGTTATGGGCAAAATATATATAATTAAATCATAACACGTTATGATCAATTATAATATAAATCGACCAATAAGGGAATTATGTAAATGGACAATTAAGTACAACGGATTATAACCAATTGTGCATATATACAGTGGTATGCGAACGTTTGGGAACCCCTTGCAGAATCTGTGAAAATGTGAATAATTTTAACAAAATAAGAGAGATCATACAAAATGCATGTTATTTTTTATTTAGTACTGTCCTGAGTAAGATATTTTACATAAAAGATGTTTACATATAATCCACAAGACAAAAAAGTAGCTGAATTTATTAAAATATCTCCGTTCAAAAGTTTGGGAACCCTTGATTCTTAATACTGTGTGTGGTTACCTGGATGATCTATGACTGTTTTTATGTTTTGTGATGGTTGTTCATGAGTCCCTTGTTTGTTCTGAGCAGTTAAACTGAACTCTGTTCTTCAGAAAAATCCTCCAGCTCCTGCAGGTTCTTCAGTTTTCCAACATTTTTTGCATATTTGAACCCTTTCCAGCAGTGAAAGCATTTTGAGATTCATCTTTTCACACTGAGGACAATTGAGGGACTCAAACTCAACTATTAAAAAAGGTTCAAACATTCACTGATGCTCCAGAAGGAAACACGATGCATTAAGAGCCGGGGGGGGTGAAAACTTCAGTGCGCCCGTGGCTGAAGTTCGTTGGCTTCTTCCGTGTCTCCGCGGGAAGTTTGAACTGAGGTAACCTGAAAGTAAGTTTTGGTTCCGAAGGATGGTCATCTCAGAGAGCAGAGGAACGTGTGATGTGAGCGCGGTCACCGAGAGACGTCCGGGAGAGATGTGCGTGAGATGGCGAGACCGCAGACGCGCGCGGAAATTATACTGGTACCGAATTAACTTCAGCAGAACAACAGTGAACGGCGAACATTATAGCCTACGTCAATGTTTCTCAACTGGTGGGATGCAAGACCGCGCACTTTTCAATCACGCGCAAATATGGTGTGCTGTATATTACTCACTATAAATAAAGCGCAAAAGAAACTGCGAGCATGCAACGTTGTAGTTCTGTCGTCTATTAAGTCATGAAATAACCAAAAAGGCGATTAAAGCTGCGTTAAAACTGTTAAAAATTTATGTAGGCCTATTTGATATATAATATATATATATATATATGCGTCACATGTCTCTGAACTAAATATTCTGTTATGTGAGATCAGATAATGCATAAATAAATGTGAGAACTGTGCATTTGTACTAGAAGATGCTAATTTTGTGTTAATTTATAAAGTACAAACAAAAATGTATCACATTTAAAAGCATAAAATAATTAATTTTACATTCAGGCATTTGTGTGCTGTTGACTTCCGCATCAGCAAATGGGAATTCAAAAGAAAACACTTAATTTTTTTTGTGTTTAATTTAGGTATGATAGAACTGTTGCAATTATTTATTTTGACAATATAGAAAGTTAAACATTTAGTGTTTACTTTTTTGGTTACTTTTTGAAACAGACAAACTCAGAATTGTTGAAGTTCATTGATTATACATAAAATTCAATGAAGGTTGAATAATCTTTGAACTACAGTATGTAGTTATCTGCATGTCTCATCCATGGAGATGCAACAATGGAGAACAAGCTATTGGGGGTTTTGAGAACCAGAACAAGCTGACTGAACAAGTTGAAATTTAGCTATAGTGTGAGCCCCTTTATGCCTGCAAGTGAGGAATGATAAAAAAAAAGAAAGAAAAAAAAGGGTCAAATTCACTCAGCATTCCATGATCTCAATTACAATTAAGTACAAATTAACTGTATTCAGTTGTGTTGCAAGCACAGTCCAGTACATTATAGGCAGACTCATTTTTATGTTGAAATAATGAATATTTCTGTGCCACCCCAGACTGGTTGCTGGCCCCTGCCTGGCCACCCCTATGAAAAAATCCTGGCTCCGCCACTGGATACCGAAATCCTCTTTTGCCTCTTCTAGCGCTGGAATGGTTTTATATCTATTTAATGTGTAAACTAGCAAGACAAAACAGGTGCAAATGATAACCTTTCACTCTATTGCGGTTAAACTTGCAATTGATCCGCAAATCACATGCATCCCGAACCGTACGGATCATGGATCAACAACGATCCGTTTAACCACTAATATATATATATATATATATATATATACACATAATATTTTTGCTATCAATCAATTAAAAA
>RJVU01007007.1:8041448-8228574 GCA_003731715.1 Anabarilius grahami | reverse complement strand
AACCACTTAAAATACGCGATGATGGAAGAAACTTGCTTTGAAAGACAAATGACTGCTCTTAAAGTAGAAAGTGTGAAAAACGTGTGAGATATGTGTGAACACACTATTTCCTAAAAGCCATAAAGCTGATATCTAAAATCCTTTCTTAAGGGACTATGATGTAGCCCATCTGCTTTTGTCTTTAATTTGTTTCTCTTAGATACCTAGAGGACAGGATTATATCCAAACTGTGACAGGGAGAGAGTGCAATGATACTCGGGATATCCCCCAAGCCAAGCAAAGAGCTGGGAGATGTCAAAAGCTGCTTTTCGTAAAAATCTTTTTCTTTCTTTCTTTCTTTCTTTCTTTCTTTCTTTCTTTCTTTCTTTCTTTCTTTCTTTCTTTCTTTCTTTCTTTCTTTCTTTCTTTCTTTCTTTTTTTTGAGGAACAAAAATGGAGTGAATGTGTTGTATAGGAGATGCAGATGAAGTAAATATTCATTGCCTGATTAAAGACTTTGCATAGTAATCAGCGCCTGAAAGAGGTCATCATTTGCATGTCAAATTATCTGACATTTTCACTGGATGCAAACATTGTTCCTGCAGCTGTTTCAAATATTAGGGCCTTGTGTATTCATAATGTAGATGTTTATTTTGGTCACAGAGCAGAGCCATTATATCAGCTTTACATAGGAACAAGTCAAAGTCAAATGCTGTTTGTACACAACAGAATCACAACGTGTTATTTCATTTGTATTCACGTGCATTGTGACTGGTTTTACTATTGATCGTGCAACTATTGATCCTTGAAGAAAAAGAGTGCATAAGTGTGTGAAATATTAATGAATGTAAATCAATAGAACCGAGTCATTTTATGAGAATTACCAGGAAGCAACTCTAAACATGCCTTATTCAGACAAAAAATCAAAAATCAAGACATTTCTCATCAGATTTATTGTTTGAAGCACATTTCACAAGCATTCAGAAATATTTGTTAGATATCTCGGTTTGCCTAAATTCTACATTTACACTACATTTATGCATTCAGCAGATGCTTTTATCCAAAACGAATAGAGGAATACTAAGCAAATTCTAAGCCAGAAATGTGTCATGCACCCTTAGTGTTGAAGATTGCATTGCACTGAACTCCAAGATGACAGACAAGGTGAGTGATCTTTTAATATTGAAAGTATAAGTATTTATAAAAATAGCTGAATGTAATTCAAAATGGATTATTTAAAACAAATATTTGTTTTGTTAATTTTTTTAAATTAAATTCAATTTTTAATTTAAAATTAATTTTAACTTTAAAATTAAAGTTTTCTTTTGAATTTTATTTAAAGTTTTAGTTACTTTGTTTTTGTCATTTTTAGTTTATTTAGTTTTAGTTACTTTACAGTTTTTCTCAGTTGCTTTGGCACATTTCTCGAATCATCCTTACAATTTGCAAAACAGTATGTTAATTTCTCTAAACAATTTGTACAAACAGCACAACATATTGGATTACCTGCAAAAGCCTGTAACTTGCTCAAAATCCTTAGTTCATCTCTCAAAAGCAAGTATTTATGTCAATGAACATACCAGTGCCATCAGAATGACAAGTCCTTGTGTCATTGTTCTCGAACTAGATAGTCAAAATGCTTAGCCATGTTGTCAATATAACAGTGTACACTGTCAGCATTTTCAAATGTAAACTTCTATGGTTTTGATGGCAGTGATTGAAATTGCACAAGACTGCACTTTTTCTGTATGGCAATTTTCAACTTTAACAGTACAAATGGACACGTTACTACAGTGGTTCCCAACCTGTGGGCCCCGGCCCACTAGGGGGCCTCAGTGATCCTCCAGGTGGGCCGCGAGATAAATTAAAATTAATTTAAATGTATTAATATAATTCCTTAATTTAATTATTAATAAGATACATTTAATTAATTTAATTTAATTAATCAAAAAATACATTTAAAACAAGGCACCACCTCTCTCATACGTATTCTGTGATTGTTTCGATTCAGCCCAGTCTTTTTCTCATCGTGCTGCTGTGAAATATAGACTGAACAGTGGCTCAAAACGCAAACTCTCTCAGTTGGAAAAAGAAAACCTGTGTCGCTAAAAAGGTTTTGATGGATGACGATTGTAATGAAGGTAAAGACGATTACAGTGACATACAGCATTCGTCCATTAGGCATGCACGAGTCCGCAATTATTGATGCGCAAACAAACCGTGCATGTGCGCTCTCGACTCACTGATCGCTATAACATCGTATTTCTGCATAGTTTTTAAATTCATTCCTTTGGTATCTCCCTGTGGTCTTATGGCAGGTTGACTTGTGCTTATATAAGTTACTGTATTACTGAGCAAAGTAAGTACTTTTAAGTTGTAAAGAATGTTTGCAAAAATAACTAAAGGTTTAAATCTATCTTGAGTTTCTTCTTTAAAGAAATAATAACATGGGGTTGAAAAGTGCCGTGCCGATTCAGAGAGGAGGTGAGCCTTGCCGTAAAAAAGGTTGGGAACCACTGCATTACTGTATATGGGATATTGATCGCAAAAGACAGGATTCACAGTTATGTTTTTACTGTTGGTCTGTCAACAAATTACTGTAAATGTCCTAGTGATAAAGGAAAAAGACAAGACTATATATATATATACACTGTATTTATGTATTCATGTGTACGTGTGTGATATAGTATGTATTTGTATAAAGTTAATTTAGCCTACTATATACTGCAAGTATAAAGCAAGCGTAATATTCTACTGTATGTGTAAAAATGCAACTGTAATATGAAGTATCAGAATCAGAATCAAAATGAGCTTTATTCACCAGGTGTGCACAAACACACAAGGAATTTGTTGTGGTTTTCTTCAGGAGCACTTGGTACATATACGCATACATATGACATGAGAACAGAAAGAACATTTAAATAAGTAAAACTAAGAACATAATAATAAATTAGTAAACTAAAATAAATAATAATAATAATAATGTGGTATACATCTGGAACAGAAGACACAGATTTGCGCATTATGTATTATATATACAGCAGGATGAATAAAATATATATATTTACAGTATAGATATATATTTACTAATAACTACATTTTACTCTCTCTCATTAGAGTACAGTGTGCGGAGTGTTAAAGTGCAGTGCACATTGCTGAAATACATAGCTGTTATGTCAACGAATTGCTTGAATGACTGGGGAAAAGGTTGTTCTCCCAACATTTGGCTGCACCTTTAGACCCACATAACCCATTGTAAGGTCATAACTGAGAACGTAGTTCACAATCATGGCCCTTATTCGATCAGAAGCGTGCCAAAGTCCTTTGCCTCTTCCTCTGTTTTGCCTCCCTATACCCTTTTACCACACATTCTTACTCTTCTTCTTCCCAGCTGTTGACCCTGTTTGTTTCCATGTTGTTCTTCCATTATTAGAAATTGTAACTCTTGTGTTGTGCTCTGTCTATATATGCTTTCCAGTTGAAGATTGATGACATGTATCTTTGAGCTGCTTTAGAGAACTGGTTGTGTCATTGGTTGATCTAATGCTTTACATTCCCCTGAATAAATTAGTGAAATTCAGGATTAGAAATTCAGATCCTGAAATTCAGGATATTTTCTTATAAAATGCTCATTTTATGAAGAGAAAATTTCAGATGGCACTTAGAGGCTTTTGCATCTGAAGTCTTCAATTGTACATAATCAGTTGCATGAATGTACCAAAGCATTTGCAATTTGTTCAAAAGAATGAGAAACTGCTTTTATGATGTGTACAAGCGACTAGATAATATGGAGGTTGAGCAAGTAGTTTTGAATTTCAGTTCTGATCTGAGAAATGTGCCAAAGCGACTGAGAAAAACTAGTACATCAACTGAAATAAAATAAGCTTATGCTTAGGGTGCTGTCTTAGTAGGTCCTGCCTATTTTGGCAGTATGCTGCGAGGAAACTCACTATGTTTTGGAGCAGAGCTCTGTCACTGCTGGTCTTTAGGTTCTTGTGACAGCAACGAAACACAGATTGATTTCCTCTTTCCCAAACTTGCCCTGCTTATCAAACAGACTGGCGACACTTATTGTGCCACAGAAGACAAAAACGATGTGTGGTTTACTGTAATGTGACACACATCTCCATGACTGTATGACAAGAATGGAGTGGTTGCATACTGGAAGTATATTTTCAGATGGTAGGTGTGTTATCAGCAAACTCCCATTCCAGAATCACTGGCTCCATGTAATTTAGTTCCTTAAACATATGTTTTCCACTGGCATGGAGTTAAGCAGGCGTTTTCAATTCATTCTCCATGAGAGTTGAGCGACGGCCTCACGTGGGGGATTGACAGCAGAGCAACCAGTAAGAGCATCAAAAAGCTGAGAAACATTCAACTTTATTCAAATGGGAAAAGAAAAATAGGGGATGGCAGCCAGTTGCTTCAGTCTGTCATAAGTTTCAAAATCCACCAATAGACCTTTTTCACAAGAATCGGAAATCACGTGACGCAGGGTAAAGTTAGTTCCGCTATGCGTCTACGGCTATTAGATTGATATGCTCTTTTCTCAAATATCGCTTCTTACCTTTTCTGTTTTCCAAGTTGCTGTTGTATAATCTACAAAGAAATTATTTTCTACTTGTTTGTAGCTTATACGGCCACTCAGGCCGTTGCTCAAATTTACCGGCAGCTGGATTTATATTACCAGCTGTCATACAGTTTAGGCTACGGCTACGCAGCTACTCATTCAGCAATTTCCCCGATCGTATTACATACGACGAACATTGTTTATATAATTTATTCATTAAAAAAAAATTAACTGCCAATATATACTTCAGTGGGGGATATAAAGTCATGAGATAGCCCATTGTCGTTTAATACGTTTTAAAAATATATAGCATGTTAATCTCATATGGCATTACATCCCACATTCAAGCATATGTTATAACTAATCCTGATCGATAAAAATGATTAAACTAAGACATAATTAATTTCCAACACCACACTGTACACAACTATCAGTCTTTGCATTAATGTTGCAACAGCACAATACTGTGCATAATAGTGTTGTCAAAAGTACCGGTACTTCGGTACCAAGTCGGTACTGAAATTTTGAAAATGTGACGATACCCGCATTTCTATAGTACCGGTAGTACCGAGATTCAGGGTATATTCAGTACCCTGTGGCAGTATTTACGTGAATATGACACGAGTGAAGCACAAAGCTTTGTTTACAAAATAAATAATAGGTTAGCAATTAAATGTGACATCGCAGCCATGGAAACATTTTGGTTCATGCCGAAAGAGAGAGGTAGGCTACGTGAGTCCATACATTTAAGCTCTGTTGGCTTTGTATTCTGTTTTGCGAATCGCGATCTGGTCACCTGATTAGCAGAGAATTGAACAATATTCCATTAGTAATTCCACTGAACGTGGAATCTCTGTTTCTTTTCCCAAATCTTCACTCACGCAGGGGATTATAAACGTTTCTTTCTTTCGTTCGCATTTAGGCCTTTTATAGGCTATTCACATTCTTTACTGTGATAAAATAGAAAAAACACAGTAGGACAGAAACCTTTTTGCTTGCACGTCAATTTCTATTTAACACAGTTTGTGCTTGTTATTAGACTTTATAAGGCGCATCAAGTTTATTTGTATAGCGCGTTTCACATAAGCTGGTGATTTTTACTTTCGCTTTCTCTGACAGTGCAAAATCAAACATAACCTAAATGTCTTGCCCCTGCGGAGGATAAAACTCGCTCTTCAGACATTTTACAACAAGTGTCAGTTGCTTGTAACATCAGGAGATAACATGAAAATATTATTAAAGAGAAATGGTCTCTTTCCTGCTCGTGTCCCACATCCCTCTCAAGTGCAGAACAGTAGGCTATATCAAAGACTATAGAAGAACCGGACTTTGGCAATATCACGCACCTTTTGTGTGGAAATAAAAAACGAATGTTTTTTGAAATAATATTTAACTTTCTTATTATTTAGGTTACCATTATTTACCGATATTTATTTCATAGTTTTACAGGCTAGTGTGTTGTTTCACTGACAGAATAGCTAAAATAAACACGCACGTCTGTTACCCCTGTTGAAAAAACGAGCATATGCTGGTAAAGTAGGTTTTGAAGCTGGTATGCTGGTTTGAGCTGGTTTATGCTGGTCCATGCTGATCCAGGATCATCTTAGGACCAGCATGGGACCAGCATAAACCAGCATACCAGCTTCAAAACCTACTTTACCAGCATATGCTAGTTTTTTCAACAGTACAAAATGGATGTTTGAGCATTTATTTATTTATATTTCAAAATTTATTTATTTGAGGTCGCCTTTATACACACACACACACACATACACACATGCTCCAAATCATATTTAATGTTTTTAAAATAGGCTACATAAAATAGTAAAATAGTTCCAACAGATTTTGCCGTGGTACCGAAATTGGTACCGAGAACCGTAACATTTTCATGGTATCGGTACCGACTACTGGAATTTTGGTACCATGACAACACTAGTGCATAATACACACTTTAAGATGATGACGACTGGAAAATATGAGTGAGAGATGACTGAAGTGTTTATATCCAGAAATATCAGGGTGCGAGCGGTCCTGTTTTATGAATCAGAGGATCAGGCTTGCGTGATAAGGGAGCTGCCAGCTGATCACTTTCCCAGCACGTCGCTAAAAACACTCTATAGCCTACATCCCAATGTGCATATCCACCCTAAATAGTACTGAATATTACTAATATCACATAGACTACTATTTAGGATGGATAGTGTGCACGTTGAGACGCAGGCACTGTCTTTACAGCACATGAAGCGCGATAATGCACAGCCGCGCCAAACAGACATGAAGAATATAACCAGTTTAACCGCCATCACTTCGAATTACTTATTAAATTTAGCTCTTAATGAGAGCTCTGTAGTCTCACCAATAATTCACCAAGAACGTTCAAACATTTTCATGACATTTAATTCGTAAAACGACTTTGATTCCCGAGCTGGTTCTGAAGGAGGCTATCTATCACTGTAACCGGAAAAACTTTTACCTGGCGTGGATCATTCCGGAAGCCAAAAACCCGGAAGTGTGAAAAAGGTCTATAGTGCTGGAGTTTCTTTTGTATTTAGTGCTTACTGTTGCTATATTGAATTCAGATTTTGAAAAATCGTTGTGGCTTGGTTAACAAAAGTCTATTAAATTTACTCTATACTTTGGGACACACTGAGGTAAAGTTTGCAGTGTATATGTGCATAAATATGATGACTTTATTGACCACATATTGAAAGCAATCATTAACCATATTGAAGTCTTCCACGCTGCTGTGCATTTTACAGACACAGCCCCAAAGCTGCAGACCACTAACATTTAAAGCAGTATTGAGCGGGTTTCTTCCGCACCAGTAGACACTTGCAGTAAGAGATCATCTGGCTGGAACGAGGCTATTTGTTATCCTTTGTGTTGACTTATAAATATCACTGACTTATTGGCACCAAACCAGTCAAATATGACGAAACATAATCACATATAGGCGTAATTTATTGGTGGGACATGTTCCCACCACATTTTGCCAGTACACATCTGGTCCCAATCACTTTTTTTAAACATCTTGCGGCACAGATGTACCTAATACAAAGTAAACATCTCCAGATGACAAGTAGTGTATTAATTTCATTAAACACTGAAATGTGTTGTTTTTGAAATCATGCCGAGTGCTCATTGCCACTGTTTTCATGTGGCTCGTGCATTCTTCACACAGAAGCATGCTTCAGTCTATCGCTGTTGCTGGGACTGAAGGCATGCGTGGTAATGCAACACTATTTGCTAACTGCCACAACTGGAAAAAGAGCAGCAGAAGAAGAGACAATCTATGCACCAACCCAAAACATGAATGGTGACTTTCCTTTGGCAAGTTCAGATGGCACGCAAGAGCTTGCTAGTAGCCTATACGCTAAGCTTCGAATAATTTTTGTGACGCGCTCCATGCACAAACTTCATGGAAAGGACACTGGGACAATGTTTTGTTTTTATTGTGAGTGTACACAAATCAAAGTAGACAGTTTTGAATGATTATTACTTTTATCTGTATGACCATAAATGATAAATGAGTATTTTAAGTTGTTTCCACTGTTATAATGAAACAAATTCATTTGGCATTATGCCGAATTATGTAGTGGAAGTCTCAGTACTACAGTCCAGTGAAGAAATATGGGTGGCCTGGAAATGGGTGGGATATGTAAATAACATGTACATGACTGACCAGGGCTATGTTTCCCAAAAGCATCATTAGTCAACTAACATTGCAAGTTCCGTCATTACTAACATAGTTCAAAGACTTGTTTTTTCCCGAAACCATAGTTCAAACGAACATTCGTAAACTGCATCGCAGACTTGTGTGGTTGGAACAACAGCTCTTGAGCTGTGGTTAAAAGGATATTTTCTTATGACGTGGACTTAATAAATCATTCTCTTGAGCAAAATAAGCAAGCTGATGTTAAGTACAATTTATATCTTTTTTTTATTTCAAATACAATGTAATTTACATATTTTAGCGTCTAGAGATTTTAAGCACTGTTTTTGAAGAGTGCGCATGTGCGTACACTGTAAAAAGAACTTGGTTTAACTTAAAAAAGTAAGTTACCTGGTTTCCTTAAAATTGTAATACAATGAAGGCAATTGGTTTAATCAACAGAAACTCAAAATATTATGTTATCTGAACCACATGAATTATCTAAGTTGATTTGACAATAGAAAATATGTTGTGATAAATCATGAAAATAATTTTTTTTACAGTGTACGTGCTCTAGTACTTAAGAACAAGCCTATGATTGAATCTGGAAATAAAGCTAAATAACTGAGAAAAATGAGCATTAGTCCTCAGATGCCATGTCCGTAATTTATAGCAAGAAATCTAGCATTAATTTGATCTCAAATAGATTCATTTAAAGAAGGTATTACTCCACCACCTGTGTGACAGGTTTGCGACAATACGGTTTCGGGAAACAGTTGTGAATAGCTAGTTGATTTGTTCAACGATGCATATGGTAGTGAAGCAGAAAACGCACCCCTGTAAGGCATGTGAGTGGAAATACGACCAACATGCTGACACATATCATACGACATCATCCAGATGTGCCAATCACCGGAGGTAGGCAGAAAAACACTTTATCATCAGCCTTACAAAAAAAAAGAAGAAGAAAAAAAAAGACCTATGCAAGAGTGCACTCTGTTTACTGTTTAGTGCTTAGAAGGCTGTATGGTACCAACTACTTCAGAGAGGACTAAATGCTGCTAGGTGGAACAAACTGTAAATTTGCACTACTGTCTGTTCAAAATAAATGAAAAGAAACCTAGCATTGGGGATTTGTTGCTTTTTCCTGTTGTACCGAACTCGTATCGAACCGTGACCCCAATACATATATATGTGTGTGAGTGTTTTGTAATGCTTTTATAAGTAAATTAAAAGCCCCTAAGTTGAATGTAGAATTGAAGATTTCATTTGCAAAAACCAATAAAATTAAAAAAAATGAACTGACTGCCGTGCGTTATTCTCCACATGTAGGACGTTCTGAGCCCTAAATACATTTTGTCAAAAAAGCCGGTATTGTCCACTGTCAAGGCATCGCAAGTTCACGTTTTACAGCAGAAACCATCAAGCACCCTTGTTCTTTGTGTACAAAACCCGATAAGTCCATTTTACCAAATCAGCACACAGTTTTCTGGTCAGGTGACAAGGCTGCTAGTCACTTCGAAAAGACGAGCTAGCTGAGGGTAGTTTCGTCAAAGCTGAATAAATGTGATTGCAGATTTATAATTTCGACTCCTGCAACTCCTTGTACACCATACACGTCTTGCATGCTGAAACCTTGTTTTTCCTTTTGCATTTGTGTGTGTTTGCATGTATGTGTATGTGTGTGCCCATCTGTTAGTGTGTTTGAGTGTGTTTTAAATGCAGTTACAAAGCAGTTACTTGGTTTTGTTTAACTCTGAAACATTTAATGTGGAGTTATCTGCTTTTGCCAACAAACTGTTGCAGTTATCTGATTTTGCTAAAAAAAAAAAACTAAAAAAAACTTTCTGTGAATTTTAATTTTGTAAGTTAGGCCTACCTGTATTTTTTTTAGTTATTATTACTTAATAAAAAATAAAAAAAAAACAACAACAACAACTGCAGTTTGATTGATATTACTTGGAATGCACAATAAAAAAACATGATTTATGAAAATTTATAAAAACATTTTTATTTTGCAAATTAACTCTTCAATTATAGTTAGGATAAATGTCAGTCCTTTTATTATTGAATTCTTTTTTCATCTAAAACAATTAGTGGTGATGATTTTGTGATAATCTTAACCTTATTAATGTGTGCTCTCAGTTGCTGCTGATCATCATAATGAAGTGCTCATTAATGGATTGTTGAAAAACTGCCAGCTGATCTGGTCTGCCAGATTTTTGTCCTTTTGTTCAACCGAACCGAAACTCTAATATCTGAATCATATTCGGTTTATTATTATTTTTTCCTAATGTTTGTGGTTTCGTTTTGCTGGTGAGTTCATATTCATATTTGATCATCCATATCACACCTTACTGAGGATTCCCACATCTCAGCTATGGAAAGCTGAGGTCAAATCTTGGGAATAGACTGCGATATGCCAAGTTATTTCTATTCAGTTTCTCCTTCTGTCAACTGAAGATCTCTTTGAAGCTCAGAAATCTGGCATCAAAAGTAAGAGGATGGTACGACTCTATTAAAATGCAATTTAACATGCTTTACCTTATACGGAGGTTGGAGAATCCAATCTGGTAGGACAGACACACACACACACATCCCAAAATGGCCATGCTTCTTCATGATTGTGTTAGAGTCTGTGCAATATAAAGCAGAACAGTCATTGTAAGCCTTTTATTGGCTTTTAAAATGGCTTTGAGTTGCATTCCGTCCATCCATATCAGAAATATGGCTCGCAAAGATACAAGCTATCGTTCCAAGACACAAGTCATAAATGCAGTGATAGAATCATTCCTCATTCTGACTGTCATTGTCATACAGAGGGTCACGGTGCCGTTGTAAACAGTTCTCTTATTAACTTTCATATGGTTCCTTTGGTGACTGTTACAGTTTGTCGATAAACAGATCTTGTGTGTAGTGGTTTTTGATGGAAACTGCCGTTAAAGAGCTGTGTAGAGGCTCTAAATAGTGCATAGAGCTTTTTATGCTTTTCTTTTTTAGAATGAGTTTATGCTTGCCATATTTAGAACAGTAAGCAAAACATATTTAACATTCTAGGCTGCAGAGGATGACAATTTAGCATTTAGATTACATTTTATCATTTTATTTTTGTCTTTCATTAAGTAATGAATTTATTAAAATCTGCAAATTCAGCAATTATAATTTCTTTATTAATGAAGCTGTCAGTCATTTAAAATATTTAATAATAGTTAATCTCCCTATTGTTCAAATCAACATTCCCAACATTATGTACATAATCTTGCATACACTACAGTTTAGGGTCGGTATTAAATGTAAATGTTTTTGAAAAAGGTTTCTCACACGAGCAATTTTGGTACGCACCCGGGTTCAGTTTATGTCAGAGTTCGGTTCGTTTGGATGATGTGAACGCTGTTTTCCGAACTCAGGTGCACACCCGTGAACTGTACCCGAGTCTGCATAAAATGGGAACTCCAGTACGGATCACTACTGATATGAACGGAATCGTACTAAATTTTTAGCATCATTACTCCAGTCTTCAGTGTCACATGATCCTTCAGAAGTCATTGTAATATGCTGATTTGGTACTCAGGTAACATTTCTTACTATTATCAATGTTGAAAATGTGTGCTGCTTAATATTTTTATTTTGTGGAAACTAGATAGCCTAGTTTTTCTTCAGGATTCTTTGATGGATAGGAAGATCAAAAGCATAGCATTTATTTGAGATATAATTTTTGTAAAATTATAAATGTCTTTAATGTCACTTTTGATCAATTTAATCCTTGCTGCATAAAAGTATTAATTTCAGCAGTCCCCTGCTGTATTTCTATGAATGAAATGTTCACTCACTTGTTGAGCTTTGATGATGATTACATTTCACTATGCAAAATATGAAAATGACTTTTGCTCAACATGGTGTCTGGGTTTGATTTAGATAAACAGTCTGTAAAGAGAATCTGACTATTTAGTTTACTGATACTGTGTTTTGCTTAGACGGTTGATTTGCTATGTGCTTGTTGCTAGTGGGAAGGTGTATTTGCAAACAGACTACATGTGTATGTTGAAATTTTATTTTGTCTTTTGGGATTGGGATTGAAGATTTGCTTCAAAGCTAATTGACATGGACTAAAAGCCACAAAACTCATGAGGTCTTAAGGGCTTATTTCTCTCCGATTTGTCATGAAACAAACAAACTGTTTACACTGTGTTACAAACTGGAGAAAATTGTGAACTTGATCATAAAAAAAAAAAAAAAAAAAAAAAAAAAAAAAAAGACAAAACGATCAGAAAAGAATATGGCTCTCTGTCACTTATGAAGAGGACGTATACTTAGACTGACATTAAATGAATTATTTATAGGGGAGTGTCTCTGGAGGAACATGTCTTTAGTGACTAAAGCAGGATAAAACAGTGGCACTGCCTGGCTTTGTTGGTACCAGCTCTGACGGTTACGGCAACCTGTGAGTTGTCTCAGCTTTGAAATGCAAAACCAAATCTCTTGACAGAGTACACGTGTCAAAATAACATCTGTATTCAACGGCAGAACATAATGTGTCAAACGACACTGGTAGTTTTATGATCATACCATCAGTGCCACCTATTATTACATTTACTGAGAACATCATTTTTGAACGCTTAATGATAATGCTAATTGTTTAAAGCAGCATGCTCATACACTGTGTTTTGTTTTTTAAGGTTTCACGGAATGAGATGTTGTGCATACGCCGCCTGAAGGCATTTATTGAATTAATTTTCAACAGAAGCATTTCTCCTACAACTCGTTGTGGATCTTCATTTACAGTGGAGGGAATTAGTTAATGGCCTCTAAAGGACTTTATTCTACCGTTACGGCAGTCAAGTCAAACACATTTTGCCGGCCATCATCGAGGCAAAAGTGCAGGATGTTCTCCAGAGATTGGAGACATTATACTGAACTGACCTTTAACTTAACTGACCTTTATGTTGCAGGACAATTTTTATAATATGAGCCATGGTTTTGTGAGGAAAGACTTGTAAATGTTCATGGTTCAGTACTCAAAATAGTGTGTGTGAAATCCTCAGGGTGCCTGTGCCAAAAGCAACAGCTCAACAATCTTGATTCTTCTAAGATCCCCCAACAAACTGAATTTCACTTCATTTGAATATCCATATTAATGTTTTCTTCAAGGTTTTTCATAATAACCAGAAGGAAAAAGGACTGTCCACTGAAGTTTGGGCTCAATAAGATTTATTAATGTTTTTGAAAAAAGTATCTTATGCTCAGCAACGCAGCATTTATTTGATCAAAAATCCAGTAAAACAGTAATATTGTGACATTATTACAATTTAAATAACTCTTTTCTATTTATAAATATATATATTTTTTAAAAGTAATTTATTCCTGTGATGGCAAAGCTGAATTGATAATCCTTCAGAAAGCATTTTACATTATAAATATATATTTTTACTGTTATTTTTTTATCAATTTAATGCCTCATTGCTGAATAAAAGTATTAATTTCTTTAAAAAAAGACCCTTAGTGACCCCAACCTTTTTAATGATAGTGTATATAAATCAGTAATTTAGGTCTTACATTTATTCCAAGTGCTTTGGCTAAAGTGTAACTCTTGTATCTAAATCAGTGCTGGAGACTGGAAATAGCGCTAAACATTTGTTTGTATATAGGTTAAATATGCAAAAACTTATAAATATATACTGTAGTCAGGTGAATGCAGCTGTTCGTAATTGTTTTCGACTTATTTTTGTTATGAATTATGGTGTATTCTCTGTAGTTTAATATAGTATTTTATCAAAATTTATCAAATGTAATGCTTTCACATTAGTTGAGATGTTAATATCCTCATATTAGCAGTAGTATGTAGCTTAGCATTCTTTTTAAGTTTTAAAAGTACTTTTAAAGTAGTTTCCTCGACACCTTTTAAAAAAAACTAAAAACATTTGTTAATTTGCAATCACATATTCTCTGTGAGTGTTTAACACTCCTTTTTAAAGTAGGCTATAATTTGCTCTCCTGAAGGGAGGATGTCGACACCCTTTATCACCATTCCCTGTAGGGTAACTAAAGGTATTTGTAACATCTTTAGTTTTGCTGAGTAGTAGATTTTTTTTTAGATCTGCAAGCCCTCATAAAGGCCTGAATTGTGGCATGCTCTGCAGTCTGTTTAAATTGTGTTCAAAGTGCAAAGGCAATCAATAAATCAACTTTGTGAAATGTGTCTTTTTTTTTGCCCCAGAAAGAAATGGTACCCAACAAATATGTTACTGAGCTTTTCTGTAATGTTTATTTGAAATTTTTGAAAAATCAAAATGCCAAATCAAGCCCCCCAAAACAACACCGAAACATGTGTAACTTTTTGAAGAGGGATTACCATTTTAAAATTATGTATGATTTAATTAAAAATGTGCATGAACATACCTTTGAACATAAGTTGTCAGTGTTACGTTTATTAAATTTTACATTTATGTTTGCATGTTCTCTGGAAAAGACCATTGATTTCTGAACTATGGCAGTCTATATTGTTGATAAAGATTATCCTGTTTCATTACCTACAAGGAATATTTCACTAAAAAGTCATTCAGGGGACCTGTTACCGCAACTTAAAGGGGGGGGGGGATATCACACATAGTTTCTGCCAATCTCATGTTAATCTTGAGTACCTATAGAGTAGTAGTGCATCCTTCATATCTCCGAAAAGTTTTTAGTTTTATCATATTTATAAAAGATAGATACATTGTACCGAGTCTTTCCGAAAACAGCCGAGAGCCTGGAGGCGTGCCGTGTGAGCAGAGCTAAAGAGTGACGAGCACGCGCAGCTTTTGCGTAGCGATCGTCTGTCAGCTTAACAACTGTATTTAAACACACAATACACCATCGCATTATTCCTGGATAACTTTTGAATCACTATAATGAATATAGTGTATAGTAAATTATGAATAATGAATTTATGAATTCAATACGTTCGTGTTGTTTACATTATATGCACTTAGGCACCTATTGCCAACAAAACAGACATTTGAAGCAGTTTTACTCACCACCTGTGGTTCCAACTCATGACCGGGATCATTACCGCTGTGACCGCTCCATCTTTCAGTTTCAAACGATTTGTAAATCCAGCGTAGAACTGGGCCTTGTTTATTTAACCATAAGCGCAGATCCTGAGGGCTCAAGCAGCCACGGAAAAACACAAGATATTCTCCATTCATTTTAACCAATAAAAAAGTGATTGCAGCTATCAGTTTCTATGGTTTCTATCAGTTTCTATGGTAACAAATATCGAGAGCACATCAATGTAATGCGTGTGCACAAAACTCTCAGCTCCACTTAACGCTGGGTTCTTTGGGAAGCAAGGTTATCTTTCCCACACAACCAAAAACACACTTCTTTGGTGACATTGTTGATTTCGTGAAGTCCTGTGACCTGTGCAGCGCTGCCGACGACTTCTGTAAAGTCGAACGCACGTTGATGGGCATTCTCTAGCTCTCTCGCTCTGGTCGACGTGTGCGCGCGCGCTCTTTCGGGAGAAGGGCCCGTACAAGGAATTCCGACCTTATGATGTCACACAGGCACATACTCGAAAAAAAGACCGCAAAGTTTATGAGGATTTGGAAGAGTATTTTTGGCACAGAAATACTCCGTCATACATCCAACTTGTGTTTAGCATGAGAATCCAACTCTTTAACAGTGTAAATAAATCAGAATACATGAAATAGCATTATACCCCCCCTTTGAATAAATGCATGGTTGCAAGTTAAAAATTCTAATTTATTGTTTTAATTAAACCTTTTAAAGTTTTAGAGTTCTGTTGACATACTAATGTTGATCATTACATCAACTTAATATCCTCTGTTATTTAAACTCAAATTTTAATTGGCTTTTTAAATAAATTAGGCTGTAGTAACTTAATGAAATTGTCTTGATAACTTTGGAATTTAGGCAGTGGATTTCTAGTTCCCAGCTTGCTTTGCATTAGGACTGGATCAGGAGAATAAATGTTGAAATTAAGTGTTCATTTATTTGTTTTTAGTGAAGGGAAAGACCTGTTAGTATTTAATGCTGTTATGTTTGACATTTAAAAGAGTTTCTGAAGTTTTTGTGGTTACCATTGTGCTGAAGAGTAGATGCATGAAGGTAAACACTATTGACTCTATAAGCAATGACTGCTCTAATGACAGTGACAAGTAATATTTTACTTGTTCATTAAATATACAGTACATGTTAAATAAGTTGTTAGCATGTGATATGATAGCTGTTAATTTGAACTGAAATCTCAGTTGCTACAACTCTGGTGGTTGAACGTAAATTCAAGTTGTCCTAACTCCAAAAAAATAAATTTAAAAAAATGATGCAAACTGTTGTGTTAATTTTTTAGAGTGATTGTAACAGATTTTTTGGTAACAGTCCACTTTAGACATTCTACTAACTTTAAGTAACTTTGCAACAACATGTCGACTACCAGTCAGAGTATCGACTGTCTGCTAACACTTTACTTTGATAGTTGCCCTACAAACATTTCACTGACTGTAAGTAACTTTGCAAGTACATGTCAACTTATTCTATTATCCATAACCCTAGCACAACAGTCTACTAAATCTCTGATGAGAGTTAGTTAACATGTAGTTGCAAAGTTACTTATAGTTAGTAGAATGACTAAAGTGGACTTCAAATAAAGTGTAACCTTATTATTATTATTATTATTATTATTGCACTAATGTAACTATGCTTTTTGTTTTACAGTTCCTCCAAAGATCGTGAACCTGTCAAAGGACCTTGTGGTAAACGAAGGCTCCAACGTCACTTTGATGTGCCTGGCTAACGGAAAACCAGAACCTGCCATCGTCTGGAGGATGTTATCACCTTCAGGTAAGATGCATATCATGCCTCTATGGGCAGAAAATATTTAATATAATCTGTGAAAAGTAAGCAAATCTTTAGTCAATAGTTTTTGCCTTCAAACTGAAACCACAATCCTCAACATTGGTCCAGTACTGCTGATGTATTTTCCCATTACAAGAACAGTGCACTTTTTTCCTTGATGATTTAGCAAAACGCTACATCCCACTGACACATTAAGCACGAGTAAGATAATATATCAGGTGTCTTTTTCACTGAGAGCTGTGTGTGTGTGTATTTTGACTGAGTGGATGTGTACATGTGTATGTGTGTGTTTGTGTATGCACAATACAAGCTGAGTGGTCCATTTTGCTTATCTTCAGGCCACATGAACAAATCAGCTCCATTTGGGCCTGTCTGCGGCTCTGTTCTGCCGTGCACCATTTCACTTAATCAGGGAAAAACTGCATTTTAATGCGTTATGATTCATGGGGTGCAATTGGACTGCCGTACATGCTCATGCACCCCGCACACCCCCCTTTTTCTTCCTTTGTGTTGTTACAAGGATCAGGTAATTGAAATGTTAATGTGACACAGAAGTGACTGTGTTTTTTTTTTTTTTTTTTTTTAGATAAGTGAAAGAGTTTGAGATAGGATTCCATTATGATACAGTACAGGTATCTGCTAAGAGCTTCAAATGCTTTTAGGAATAAAAGATCAGCTGTCAGAAAGGATTCGGTCAAGTCAGGGTATTGTTGGACCACATGATCAACCTATTTACTCTCCACATCATTTAGAAGGCGGACACTATGCTTTTATTCTTCCATTGTCTGCAAAGTTCAATCTTAAAGGGATAATTCACTCCGAAATATAAATTTTGACATCATTTACTCACTCTTATGTATCTCCAAACTTACATGACTTTCTTCTTCTGCGATATAATAACTGCACGCTATGAAGCATTAGTTAAGCGTTAGTAAATAGTTAATTCATCACTTATGAAGCATTAATAGACATTAGTGAGCAGTTTATAAATACAACTATAAATGCTTTATTCTTGATTTATAAGCATATCTATAATGTGTTTCATAATTGTATTTTCATACTTTATTTATAATCAATTTATCATTTCTAAATTAAATATTACATTTTTTACAAACCAGTTATTTAGGAGTTGTCAGTGGTTCATAAGATCATTTAGGAAGTGTATGTAAATGATTAATAAAATATTTAAACATTCATTTATACATCTTATTATTTAGACATATAGTAATAGTTACTTAGTGTGTTAATAAATTATTTAATAACACATATTCCTACTGCAATTCATGATTAATTCAGGTAATTATAAAACATTTAGAAGTGGTCAGTTAACTATTTTTGTGAGCTCATCTAAAGTGAGGACTATTTATGCTTTGTAAAGCTTTTATAAATGAGATTTAAAGATTCAGTGATCTTCTGCACTGCTGTTTTCTAATGTTTTAAAGTTACTACTGAGGTAGTTTTGACACTAAGAATATGTGTTAATAAAGCATTTATTAACACACTAAGTAACTAATACTTTGTCTAAATAATAAGATGCATAAATGTACATTTAAATATTGTATTCATTATTTACTTACACTTTCTAAATGATCTTATGAACCACTGACAACTCCTAAATAACTGGTTTGTGAATAATATAATACATAATTTAGAAATGATAAATTGATCATTAATAAAGTATGAAAATGCAATTATTAAACTCATTATAGATATGCTTATAAATCAAGAACAAAGCATTTATAGCTGTATTTATAAATGGCTTACTAATGTCTATTAATGTTTTATAAATTATGAAGTGACTATTTACTAGTGCTTAACTAATGCATAACTAATGCTTCATAGCGTGAGTTATTATAAAGTGTTACCGATATTTTGAGAAATGTCTTCAGGCCCCCTCACATCAAAAATGATAACTATAACGATAACTGTACACAAAAAAAAATATGTTAACGTTTTCCACTAGAATTTTTAACTTAAGCCAATTGGGAGAATTACATTAATTCAAAGCAATATTTTGAGTTGATCCAACATAATGTTTTAAGTAAGGTGAAGATGCTTTTTTTGCCACAATAAACACACATTTCTAAGTAACATGTACTTAATAATTGTCAACATGAATGCAACTATTTAAGTTGATCCAATATACTGTTTTAAGAAAGGTGAAGACCCTTTTTGGACACAATAAAACGCATTTCTAAGTAACATGAACTTACCAAGTACCGCTTGTCACCATGATGGTAACTCTTCAAAAACACACATTAACAGAAACTCTTCTAAATTAGCATAACAAAACACTAATTACTGCTAAATCTCCCTTACCAATAATCTTGTGCAAAAAACATTATATAACACTTAATTTTAGCATTTACTCTCCCTTTCAAGTGCCATGGGCAAAGCATGATGGGAAATATAAATCCCAGCCCAGTTTCACGTCTAAATTAAAAGAAGTGTTCATACAACTCAAAACAATGAAACACGTTTACACGTCATCAGATTGTATTTTACATTAACAGAACTTAAAATTAAATACATTTTTGATTAACTGAAAATGTTAAACTATGACAAGTCATGGTAGAATATCGAATCAATAGGCATAATTTGTGTGTCATCCAAGCTCAATAAAATAACAATTGCAAGTAAAAAGTCTAAGAGCATTTCAGAACTTGATTTTTTATTTCACAACAATATATATATTTAAGTAATGACTAAAGGTCCCCTGAATTAGTTTTTAGAGTGTATTTGCGTCCACACCACTGCGGTTTCAAAGTGTATACAACATGTTTTTGCTATTCTTGTTGCATTTACACAGCTTTAACCAGCAGATGTCCTCAGCATGCTATTTTTCAAGTGAATAGCTAGTGTAATCGATCTAATCTAACAGTGAATTTAGCCGACAAAGTCAATATAGAAACAACGCCTAGTCTTTTTCACTGCATCGTCAAAGAAAGCAAGACAATGATGTCGAAACTAGCTCTGGATACCTGAGGTAATTTTATGTTATACCTTTTGTTAGCCTAGCATAATGATCTCATCGTTAATACTTCTCAACGTTTATTCTAAGGGTATGACCGATTGTTTTCCATATTTCCATTTTTGTTATCAGTTCCATTTCTTCAAACAGTGGTGCTTTTTTCTGGACCTCGGCGATTAACTTCTCTGCAATGCGTCTGCCAGTTTAAATGCACAAGCCCTTAAATTAGAACGGATTCTGATTGGCTGTCAGTCTTTTAACGTTCAACAGCTGGAAAAAAAAAATCTAAAAGTGATCCCAACTATATCATTTTCTATGTCGTTATAGCTGTGGTGTGGGCAGTGCTGTTCTTTTATATTTAGAAAGATTTTTAGAACTATATCTTTACTGTTATCTTTATACTGTAGTTATTGTTCTTGGTGTGAACGGGCCTTTAGAATACAATGATTAATGGCTCCAAAACAACATTGACTTTCATTGTATGGCCAAAACCCATTGAACATTTCTTCAAAACATATTCTTTTGTTTTCCACAGAAGAAAGTAAGGCAAATTGGTTTAGAACCAGAACAATAGGGGGGATAAACTTTTTTTGGGTGATCTGTTGCTTTAAAGCCAACATGAATTGCCATTTGCAAACCAGTTTTACTTCCGTAATGTGACATATTAAAAACAACAACAGGGAATAGCAGACTTGATTTTATTCATCAAGATTTGATTATGAAAAATTACATGCAGAATGGAGTTAGACCATATGCAAATTTACTAAAACATTTCCTAAATAGTGTGGCCAAATTATTTTAATTAAATATGACAGGCAAACATGCACTGTTAAGGCCAAAAAGATCCATTAAGGAAGTAAATAGGGTCAATCTGGATTTTATGTTGATATAAAAACTTTAAACATGCAGACGTGGCTCAAATTAGTCTCTGAAATAGTGGGGCGTGTTGGCAACATTACACCACTCATAAACATCATGTTTGTGTGCCATTACATCAATTTAACACTTTGTCGGCTCTCAGATCTGATTTGCTTTTGTAAAAGCATGCCATAATCTTCAAAGAGCTGGCAACCAGGAATCTTGATGGGGCCGGAATCAGTCGGAAGCTATCCAAACGACGTGTGAAACTTAATTAAGACACAGACCCCCCTGCGATAAGATCTTAATATCTAGATAGCACCAGGATTTGTTTCTTGTCAGAGATTTGTTTCTTATAAAAATTTGTATTAGACAGACAAGAGAGCCTGTTCCCTTGAGTATTCACCGTACTACAGTCATTTAGATTTACCGCAGCGTTTCCACATTGTTTCAATAAAGGGCTGAAATAAGTCTGCCAGTCACACTTAGTTCTGTAAGTACACATCTCCGACCTTTAAATGGCACTTCGCTCAAAGCCGCACAGCTCTTTCGCCGGACTCTCTATATAAACCCAAGAGATTTCGTGATCCCGCACCGTATCTCCAGTCTCGCATCACTCGCTTGTAAGTTTTTTTTTCTTCTAGATTACGATCATACAGAGTCCTTTTCTTGTCTAGATCTCAATCTAAAGAAGGCCGCTATCATCCATTCTCATTAAAGAAACATGCAACAATGTTATTTGTGCTTTAATGACTTTCTAGAGTTCACCTTCATGTGCAGAACTCTTTAGTGAACACTAACAGCAAAATATCATGATGAGTTCATAGAGAAAAGGTTGACAGATCATTAAACATGTTGTTTAGTTGGAATTTGTGGCAAAATGCATTTACATAAAAAGCACTGAAATGTGATTTCAAGGCCATTAGCGGCAGTGTTTCTGTTGGAAAAGTGCTGTAATTTTGCTTAAAACGTGTAATGAGAGTGCTACACGATTATGCATTATCAGATTAGCCAAAATATACTCACTAGAGTCAGGGGATGTGAAGAACTTTTTGTGATTGACAGACGTTCCAATTCTGTGGAAAATTGTGTAGAGTTCTGCAGGCACAAATTCCAAGATTCAGTGTGGGTCTGGCTATTAGCAGTCTGAATTATTGATAAAGCCCAAAGTCTAAAACAACTAAGAATTGAAACTTAGTATAGGGCCAGTTGTTTTTGCTGAAATCATGAATATAATAGCGAGCTCTGTTATTTTGCTAGAAGAGTATGTCCTTTTAAGTAAACCTTTAAGTAAACCTTACGCTTCACAGAATCAGTTTATTTATGTTGCAGCTTTAGAGATCCAGAAGATTTTTTTTTGGTATACTCTTATGAATTTTCTTTATTTTTCTTTAGTTTCTTTATTTTTTCTATTTGCAAACTGTAACTGCTTATTTGTTTGTTGCAATGAGATTTTTTGTCAGTTTTTTTTTTTTTGTCTTGATTTCCATTAAAAATATTTAAACATTTAAAAAATAAGATAAATGTTAGATATTTAGACTTTAATTAATTTTTATTTTTCCACATTGTGTTTTCTTGTTTTAAGCATGCATTTAATTCAGTTGCCTGTGGGTTATGAAAAACAAACTTAATTTAAAATGTATTCTCTGAAAATGAGTTATCTTATAAAATTATCTTACTTTATATAGATACATTTTTGTATTTATGTTTAAAAAAAATGCATAACCATAGAATGCATAAAAGGGGTCAGATTGACCCGGCATGCTGTGCATTTTAACATTAAAACATTTAATTGTTTGATATTCCATTAATTCATCAAAATACTTGTTTCTGACCCTCGTCAATGTAATTCTCATTTTTCATATTGGGGGAGGGGGATGGGGAGAATGTATAACTAACTTAAGAATGCATAAAGGTGGTCAAATTGACCTGTACTCATTTCCTATGGAATTTCGACTCAACAGTATTTTTGGATACATTTTTGTCAACAATAATACATTATATATAATTAAATACATAATATATAAATACATTATATATAATAATAAATACATAAATACATTATATATAATAATACATTATATTATAAAAATATGTTGTGATGTTTTTGCTTTGACACCAATCCTGTGTCTAAATATGCAGCCTAGTCTCATTGTTTAAACAGGCGTTTATACGTAACCTTTACAGTGACAAAAAACTTTTTGAAGGTTTTGATAAATGCTGAAACATACAATATGGTCATTTTTATAGCATCTAAAACATGAACATCATTACATATTTACATCTATAAAAATTCATAAGATATTTACAATTCATTTATAACATAAATGTGGTGGTGCAATTAAAAATGTACATTATTAAAATATTTGTGTATCATCAGTTATTTCAATTATTTCATTATTAGCACACATATTATTTGAAGAAAACCCTTCATTACAATACGGGTTATTTTGACCCAATCCATTCATGTAGGTTTTTTGGTTAATGCATCCTAGGGTTAAGAAAACATTTTTATTGCATTGCACTAGTTGCCTTTCTTGAACTATTTACTATTCAGCATTTGTGGAGGATGTGGATAACAGTTCTGCCATCCACATGCAAAGAAACAGTTCAGTTATGCTTAAAAGAAATTATAAAGACAAGATATTAGTTATTATCCCCTGAGACTGTTTAATAGACATATTACACACTTGAGTTAATCATTTGCAGGGCTGTGCGTGGTCTCTCTTTCATGTGATCAGAGCAAAAGCCTGTGGTGGGGAGGGTTGTTTACTTATTATTTTTTAATCTTCAAAAAGGGATATTCATCCCATATTTCTCTCTGTGTGTAAAATCCAGTGGGCTAAAGATGCATTTGAGCTGCATTGTGGGTATGGGAAGAGTAAACGTGTTGTTGTGTTGCTGCGTTGTTTTACCTTTGGGTGAGGAACAGGGTCAATAATGTTGCTAATTTATCATTGCTACTGTTTAATCGACTTGAATAAACATTGTTTTTAATGAGCGTCTGTGTCCCAGGAGCTAACACTCCTATTACATCAGTGCGAATTAGGGTTTTGGCTCAGTGAAGAGCACATTGTGTGGAGCACATTGCTTGAGGTTTTTATTGAGCTGTGATTGCATTAATCCTGTTTATAACCATCTATGTAATGAGGCTGCTGTGTGTTTGGGTTCGGCAGCTCATTTCAGGAACCAAATGATCCTCTGAGCGCTAGCCCTAACTGCTTATACAGTTCTACTCTGTCGATCTTGCTCTCTATTTTTTCGCCCGCCCTTCCCTCATCGGTTCTATGCTGACTCCAGTTATTTTCGAGAGGGTATTTTTTTGGAGGGGATGACAGAAACACAGAGTGAAATTAATGCATTTGGAGTGGGGTTATAGATTGATATTACTCTAGTCGGGTCTGGTTTACGGTGTTTCTCTCTCTTGAGCAATGGCCTCAGGGGCTTAGAAAGATGTGGATCTGTGATCTACTTTGTGGAACTGCAAACTACCCCATGCTAATGTACTTTGATGTGTGTTTATCTTTTCATTCTTATTCAAGCTTGTATTGTGTCTGCCTCTCATGTTCCATCTCGTCTCCATTCAGGAGCAGAATTTACCAAAACACCCAATTTTGCACATGCATTTAAGCTGAAAAGAATAACAACGACCTAATTAAGATATTTCAACACATTTAGCAGGTGATTAAACTGGATTGTGGGCGTTTTTTGCACTCATATACCACATACAAATGTACCGCAAACACATTTGCACTCGCTCGCATAAACAAAAGCATATTTCAGCATTAGTAACAGATGTGGCTTTCACTTCGCATTTTTAAGTCAAACAAAGAATCAAGGACTGAAGGATATTTGATGGTTGGAATCAAAGCAAGCCTGTCAAACTGCATTATCTTTGCTGACAAGAATCTCAGCTGAATAAAGCCAATAAATATCTGCAGGGCATATGTGTGAGTCACTCTATCTGTTTGTTTTTGCGTTTTTTTTTTCAAATAGATAAGGTTTTGCACCTTCAGAGTAGTTCCTCTATTCCGTCTGCTCCTCTCTAAATAGCTGCTGAATAGTTTGCATATGTAGCTCCGTAGAGCTTTGTAGAGCTTTGTTCTAGAGCTTTGTTTTGAATCTATTTATTATCATTACTTGTCTATTTTATCATCACCATATATCTGATATTGCCTATCACATTAATTTGACGTCGCTAGCGTTTAATCTTTTTATCCAAATCGCTATCACAGCGAATTAGCATTTCGCTAGCTTGTTAGCGTGTCATCCAGGCCACGTACCGTCCTTTTCTCTAGTGCGCTCCTTTTTCTACGACTCGAGTCCATCAAACAACTGTGGTAAGTCGGATCAGTCTACAAACATGGTGAGTCATGTCATCCTCTCCTTTTGTTGTTACTTGCACTGCCTGTCACATGCATAGTATAGCTCTCTCTGTCAGCGGTTCGATTTACACATGTGATAAATGCAGGGAGATAGTCAGGCTGACAGAGAGAATCTCAGAATTAGAGACATGCATCCAAACTTTAATTGAGATAGCAAGAATGTAAGGGCTTTAGATACTGTTTTGGATGCCACTAGCTTGTGAACTCTGTACATTGTTCGGTTCCAGCTGTAGAGCCCGCGCAGCAGGGCAATTGGGTGACTGTGAGGCGGCCTAGTCGCAGGACAAAACACCACTCTTCCGTTCCGATTAGAACATCAAACAGGTTCTCCCCTCTCAGTGACGCACCCACTGAGAATCCTGTTGAAAGTGCCCTAGTAATTGGTGAATCTATTACACGGAACGTGAAAATAGAGACACCAGCCACCATAGTCACATGTTTGCCGGGAGCCAGAGCACCTGACATCAAAACAAATTTAAAAGTGCTGGCTAATGCTAATCGTAAATACTCTAAGATTATTATTCACATCGGCACTAATGATGTTCGACTTCGCCAGTTCAATATGGAGTACCTCAAGGCTCAGTACTATGACCGTTGCTTTTCACTCTGTACATGCTACCCTTGGGAGATATCATTAGGAAGCATGGCGTTAGTTTTCACTGTTACGCAGATGATACTCAGCTCTATATTTCTTTTGAGCCCTGACGAAACTTACCAATTCACAAAATTAACGGAATGCATAGCTGACATAAAAAATTGGATGACCAGTAATTTTCTTACTACTAAATTCAGAAAAAACAGAGATTCAAATTTTTTGACCAAAAATAACGTTATAACCTAGAATACTGTCTAACACTTGATGGCTGCTCTGTTAAGTCTTCGTGCAGTTAGGAACCTGGGTGTGCTCTTTGATACAAATCTTTCATTTGAAAGCTATGTTTCTAGCATCTGTAAAACCGCATTCTTCCATCTTAAAAACATATCTAAACTACGACATATGCTCTCAATGACAAATGCGGAACAGTTAGTTCATGCGTTCATGACCTCAAGGCTAGATTACTGTAGCGCTCTACTGGGTGGTTGTTCCACCCACCTGTTATACAAACTACAGCTGGTCCAAAACGCAGCAGCTAGAGTTCTTACTAGAACCAGGAAGTATGACCATATTAGCCCGGTTCTGTCAACACCGCATTGGCTCCCTATTAAACATCGTATAGATTTTAAAATCTTGCTACTTACTTACAAAGCACTAAATGTTTTAGCTCCCTAGTACCTGAGCGAGCTCTTAATGCATTATAGTCCTACACGTCTATTGCGATCTCAGAATTCAGGCCAGTTATTAATACCTAGAATATCAAATTCATCTGCAGGCGGTAGATTATTTTCCTATTTAGCACCTAAACTTTGGAACAGTCTTCCTATCACTGTTCGGGAAGCAGACACACTATGTCAGTTTAAATCTAGACTAAAAACACATCTCTTTAACCTAGCATACACATAACACATTATCTACTTCTATAATTCAAATCATGTTAATTGTTAGGCATCATAGATTAGGTCAGCCGGAACCGGGAACACTTCCCATAACACCTGATGTACTCGCTACATCATAATAAGAATGGCGTCTACGCTAATATTAGTCTCTCTCTGTTTATCCCGAGGTTTGCCGCAACCTGTCAGATCCAGGCCGTATCCAGATGAGATGAAGGACCTGCATCTAGACATGACGATAACATAGCCCTGACGTTTCAACTAAATGATCCCCTGCAAAGGCCTCCTTCTTATGTATAGATAAACGTTATCAAAATTATTCCAGTTCGCATAGATCCACGGACACAACACATTTTTCTGTATTAAGCGGACCAGACAAGTAATTTGACGATATCACTTTTTTTAAAAAAGACCAAACTTCTGCTCACATACACATTCAAACGCACAAACCTATAGACTAAACATATATAAATGAATGGCAAGAATGCATTAAAAGTCTTCGGTTTTCAGTAGGAAAAGTGTCATTTAAGCGGCCCCTAAAGTAATAATTAACCATTTTTACAACAGAAGTGATTAAATCAAAAACCAACTTTAGCTCGATAATATTTTTTTTTCTTCTTTTTTCAATCTCTGTCAATTAATTTTCCTATTGTAACTGTGAAGCTGCTTTGAAACAATATGTATTGTGAAAAGCGCTATATAAGGGGGCAGTCGTGGCCTAATGGATAGAGAGTCGGACTTGTAACCCAAAGGTCATGGGTTCGAGTCTCAGGTCCGGCAGGGATTGTCGGTGAGGGGAGTGAATATCCAGCGCTCGCCCCACCCTCAATACCATGACTGAGGTGAGACCCTTGAGCAAGGCACTGTACCCCCAACTGCTCCCCGGGCGCCGCAGCAATGGCTGCCCACTGCTCCGGGTGTGTGTTCACTGCTGTGTTTGTGCACTTGGATGGGTTAAATGCAGAGCACAAATTCCGAGTATGGGTCACCATACTTGGCTACATGTCACTTCACTTTCACTTCACTTTCACTAAATGAAGATGACTTGACTTCACTTGACTAGTCAAGTCTGTATAATAGACGTTTTTATTTTTAATTATTATTTAGCAGGTAATTCTTCTTTAACTGAGAAAGCAATCTGGATGTAAATTGTCATAGCAAGGACTAATCAAACAACCGTTTTTAATGTATTGTGCACCAAAAGTGGGTAACAGGATATTCTCCGACCTCTGATGCAAGCAAACTTGGTGTTTGGTTCACATTCAGAACAGAAGCTGAGGAAATCAGGTGGCGCGGTAATGGCGTTCCTGCTCTGCTGCTCTGGAGGGATCAGACAGAGAACCTGTCCCTCGTAAGATGACACATTCAGCTGTGCCTGGATTGATTCAGCACCTTGCCCAACTCTGCTTTCCTTCTCTCTGGGGTTTTGTGTGTATGTGTGTGTACAACAGCTCTGCAGTATTAGTGCTTTGCTCTCTGCTTTGCTGCAGTACTTTACACTCATACTGAGTTGAGCTACTTTAGCTAGAGGTCTAGGACAGTCTGATAGTTGTAGAATGTAATTTTAAAACAGTGTTATGTAGATAAGTTTCAGATTAGATTTGCCTGTTATTAGGCCTGTCATAATAACTACTTTTTGTTGGGCGATACATTGTCCCAGAAATAACTGCTATAAGCATTGTCATTTAAAGACCATTTTATGCCACTAAATATATAATCATATTATAACAGCATAATAATGCAAGTAGGCCTACGCACTTTCAAATGACAATGAACTAAACTCTTAAGAATATTTAGACACTGGAATTGAAGTGTCGAAATGATGATAATAATAATGTTGAATAAATAATAAATACACCTTTGCTAACAACAAGTGCAAAATAACAATTACAAAATAACACACTTGCAAATATACAAAAGGTATATATATGGAGATTTTCCATTTACAGATTTTTTACAAGATGTTGCGCAAGATGCGAGCGCAAAACACCACAATGGAATGCAAAAACGCGTTCTCTGTGAAAATGAACTAGACACTCATGACTGCCGAATGGCCAGACAGCCTTAATGCTGTCTGTGAAATTGCACTATTTCACTCTGTCACTTTTATTTTGCACTGGAACTTATTCTTCCTGAATGACACCTTCTGTTTATGTGGATGTGCGCTATATGTGTATAAAGGAGCAGCCTGAGCCCCACTATCGCCTCCGACACAGAGAGCAGATAAGATGACTGACGTGCAATTGGCAAAATTTTGGTAACATTCATTTTGTGTAATGGCCAATATATCGCGTCACCAAAAAGTATCAAGGTCAAATCCATATATCATGGATAAGTCGATATATTTATTATCATGACAGCCTTACCTGTTATCTCGTATAGTCATTTTGAATATTAATATAAAATCCATTCACAGTCACAGTTCACTTTGTTTTTAGATGCAATTTTGCTGCGGGGTTATCTAAAAATAATAGATACAACAATAACAAATTGTCATGGAAAAACTCAGCTAAGCAGCCTAGACATTTGGCATTGTTGATAGAATATCTGTGTAACACAGTTCGTAAATATGGGAAGAAGGAGGCGGGAACCGGCGAACATTCAAACCAAACTTTAATCCAAAATAAACCAACAAAACGAAAGTAACGCCGGCAGACCCTCGCGGACGTCTGCCGGCCACACAAACATAATAAAACATAAAATAAAATCCAGGCCTGGTCCTCTCTCGTCCGTTCACTGTCGTCGCTCCTCCTTTTATGCCTCCGGAGCTCCTCCGTGAGGGACTCGAGGCCGGTGCGCCTCACAGGTGACGATCATTAACACTCGCGTCACCGGCCTCGCGCCGTTCCCTCACGGCTCTCGCCCGCCCTGCTCGCCACAATCTGCCTGCTCAAAAGTATCAAAGGGATAGTTCAGTTACTCACCTTCATGTTATTCAATACTTTGAACACAAAAGAAGATGATTTGAAAAATGTTCAAGGATTTTTTTTTTTTTTTTTTTTTTTAGTTGGAAAAACTTTCATTAAAAGTAACTACAGTCCAATTTTGGTTTTGGATCCCTTGACTTTCATTATATGGACAAAAAACATTTTTTGATGAACTATATATTTAAGTACATATTGTTTAATAACTGGAAATCGAATTCTACATTTGGAAATCTGCTTTAATTTGCTATTAAGTCAAAACTATCTAAATATTAGGTGTGATTAAGCTAACATGGAAGGTTAGATGAGGTTAGATATGCCAGGCAGGAGGTCGAGAGGAAGACCAAAGAGGAGGTTTATGGATGTAGTGAAGGAGGACATGAAGGTAGTCGGTCTGAGAGAAGAGTATGCAGGGGATAGGGCTAGATGGAGGCGGATGATTCGCTGTGGCGACCCCTGAAGGGAACAGCCGAAAGGAAAAGAAGAAGAAGATTAAGCTAACATGGAAACTTTGTCAAAGTGATTACTTCCACTGTCTATTTTTTCATATATATTTGTCTACATTTGTAATTCAGAAAGAGACAAAGCAGAGCGTGCTTACCGTTTTGAATATCATTCATGCTGATCACTTTCTAAATTCCACTCGGCTCACGTTAATATTAAACATTCACCTAGGAACACTCAGGTACATTACGTAAAATTAGAACAGCCTTCTGTAGCGTCCAACTAGAGTCAACGGTGCACAGATGTCTCAGGCCACATCTGCTGCTAAATCGATTTTTCTAGAGGCATGATTTTTAAAAGTTTAAGGACTTCTTATAACTTGAGCGACGCATGTTTATAACTGTTTAATAACTGGAAATCTAATTCTATATTTGGAAACCTGCTTTAATTTGCTACTAAGTGCCTCAGTCAAAACTATCTAAATATTACATGTGATTAAGCTAACATGGAAACTTTGACAAAGTGATTCGTTCTCTACAAATGTGTCAGCTTGGTACCTTTTCAACTTGGTACCTTATAAACATCAAAATGTATCTGTTAGGCAGACTTTAGGCAGCTGTTGTCGTTTTTGTGCAGTATTCATCAGTGAGTAAGCTCTATCTGAGGATGTGACTGTGGAGGGCAACCTGTTGAATTTCTGTGGGCTTATATTCTCCATTAATAGAGTTGCTTGGTGCTTGTTCTATTTTTTATGACACCCAGGACGATCGTTGTAGCATTTCAGCTCAAGAGGCATTTGATTTCAACTTGCGATAATATCACAAATCTAACCCTGTGCGTATTATTGACTGACGCTTATAATGCCATCAGGGGCCATGAATATACAAAAGCAGTTGCATTATATAAGAAATGCATAATGAAAGTGCTTCAGGAGTGTATTGATGAAGAAAAAAGCCTGAGATGTCAGTCTTCAAGTATTTCACGTTGATACAATCCTCCATGGCAGCCGTGAAACCCAGAGCCCCTGATGGAAATAAACGGTCCCATTTTGTCAATCTTCCCTTTGATGGAAGACAGTCCACAATGCACCTGATGCCAAAGCACCACATTTACTTTCTGCTGGACCGGGTATCAAAGCCAATGGCTTGCTTTTCATAAAGCTTTCCCAGTCCTATACAGCTTTGATGACGTGCGCTTTTCAGTGGGAAACATCAAAATGAGCATCTTGAATGAAAACGAAACTGTTCGTATGTGCCTCGCTTGTGGCTCGTGCTATTTTAAGGTTTTTTATTTAATTGGCTCATTTTGAAGGTGTAGTTCAGTGTTTGAATTTAAAATTGAATATTTTTTCAAACAATAAAACAATACAAGACCCTTTCTGAGCAGACTTCAAGCTGCTCTTCAGTGCAGCGAGGTGTGTACGGTGTTGAACGGTAATGAGCTTCTTTCTCCAGAGCGCTCTGTTGACACTCCTCATCAGGTTAAAGCAAGTGCCTCTTTCTTTCTCGTTAACAGCCTCTCCCAGGTGTAAGACATTGTCTTTCAGAACATACTTAAGTGAATGCGGTGTTATTTTGCTGTCAGAAACTACATTGGGGACGATATTTATTTATTTAAGCCAACCGCATATTACTGCTTGACGCTGAGAAATGCATCACAAGGATCCCTTTCCACTAACATTTTTTTTTTATCCCCAGTCTGGATTTCGTGAACATGAAAAGGTAGCGTATGTTTTAGCAGTTTGACTCCAGTGTGTATGCGAACACTTCAAAGCAGCTGCACAGAGACAGAGACTCATATTTGAATCGAAATTCATATCTCTAGTGTCGCCTTCTCCCACAATAGGACACAAATGACTATAAATACATCAGAGCATCGTTATTTCAGGGAAGATGAAGTTTGAATTTGCATAGAAGGGCATCAACATGCTCTAGAGTGTGACTTATTGTACCCAAGCAAAGTATGGATGTGACAATACTGAAAAATCAGAAACATTTCAGCACTTGAGCTTTAATATAACAGCTCATAATATCATCATATTTTAATGGGGTTTTTTTTCTCTCTAGATGACAGCCTAGGTTCAGACAATGAGGTTCTGGAGATTCCCTTCATCAGCAGATATAGAGCAGGAGTGTACGAATGCACCGCAGCGAACGACATTGCAGTGGACACACAGACTGTTGAGCTCACAGTCAATTGTAAGTGTCTCATGAATTTACAGCAACATATGCCACACATACATATGCAACATACAGGATACAACAAATGCCCAAAAGACTGTTTTTCAAAATTAATTAAATAATTTATTACTTTTTAACCCACTTTTTGTTTTTACAAAAATTATTTATTTACTTAAACCTATAAATATACAGAAACTTTTAGGATTTTATTAAAAAAAATTAAAATATTAATAAAGTTTGTAATGAAATGTCTTAAAATGCAAAATAAAGAATCTAGGGGTGGGCATGATAAACCGTTGCTGTGCTGCACGGTCACAATAGCTTATAATTTGCATGTTTTTAAAGGTTTAGTTCACCCAAAAATGAAAATTCTGTCATTAATTACTCACCCTCATGTTGTTCCACACCTGTAAGACCTTCGTTCATCTTCAGAACACAAATTAAGATATTTTTTATGAAATCTGAGAGGAATATGACTCATCCATAGACAGCAATATAATCAGTACTTTCAAGGTCCAGAAAGGTGCTAAAAACATTATTTAAAAAAGTCGACGTACTTAAAGAGTTCATTTGCAAAAACAGATAACTCAATTTTTATTAATTCTCACAAAACGTGTTTATTATTGTGCATTCCAAGTAATATCAATCAAATTGCAGTGAACTCGCGATGCCTTGACAATGGACAATACCGGCTTTTCTGTCTAAACGTATTTATGGTTCAGAACGTGCTATATGTTAAGAATAATGCACAGCACTTTTTTAAAAAGTGGCGTTTATCGGTTTTTGCAAATGAGTTCTTCACTTTTTGTGAGCAAAAACAAAACAAAAATAACGGCTTTATTCAACAATTTCCGTCCGAACTGAGGCCGTGTTCACGTGGGCAGCACGACGCTTTTGTGTGATGCTGACGCAGGAGCCGGCCAATACTGAGCCAGCGTTCGGACGCAAACACGGAAGCTCTGCAATGCGTTCACTGCGCCAACTGTGTAACAGACTGACAGGGAAGAGGACTTTTTTTGTAACAATGTCTGGACCTTTCTGGTAGAGGTCTACAAAGAGGACCCGGGACCCGTACGGGTTCGGGTCTATAATTTAAATGGTCAGATGGGTCTGATTCGGAGATCACCCGGCCGTGTTGGGAGTCAGTCAGCGTTGTGCGTGTGTTTTGTAACTTGCAAATTATGAGCCGGGAAATAAGGTGAAAAAAACACGAGCGACCCCAGCCATCAGAAGCAGAGCGGGCGGAGTTAAAGCAAGCGAACGGTGATCATCGAGTTTTCCTATTCCTATTGTGTGCAACAGTAATGCAAACAAACTTCAAATCTCAAAAACTGCTTGTAGCCTTGCACACTTGCATTTAAATAACATATTTCAAATCATTAACAAAATCTGAGATGAACTATCACATGAATGTTTTCTATGACGCTCAAAATGCGTTTAAAAGCGGTTGCTCCAGCTAACGCACATATGCAGTCTCATGCGAGTGCACTTTCTTTCTCCTATTTTAATAATAATATTATGAATGGACCGTCTTGTTATAATCGTCTTGTTATAATCTAAAGTTTTGGTCAGACTCGGCTCAGAAAGCACAGAAATGATCGCAAATAAGTAATGCTAACGTCAGCGGCCATGTCACTGAACAAGCGATCGTTATTATAGTTCAAAAGGGCAAACAGTCAAAGTTATTTTATTATATGAGTTGACTCGAGACAACAAAATGCAAAACTGCAAAGTCGCATTTGTCATCGTGTCAGCAAGTGGACTTTTAAAGCTGGAATAATGAGTGGATTAAGCATTTAAATCGGCAAGAGAGGAATAACGGATTAACTTTCTTGGCAAGGAGGATTGTGCATCACAATCAGGTACAAGGGAGAAGGCTACTAACATTAGGTAAGACAAACCGTTTTATTTTCGCAACTTGTTTATTGACTTATTAATAGCAATTTGCTGTGGAATAGACCTATGTGCCGATCTGGTCCAGTCGGGTCTGTCTTCCCGGCCGGGTTCGGGTCCAGCTTTCAAATAATAGATGGGTCCGTATTGGTTCCGGGTAGTACATTTATGGCATTTCTCGGTTCTGCACGGGTCCTGGTCCAACTTTCAAAATAATAGTCGGGCCCGGTCGGTTCCGTGTAGCACATTTACGGGTCTCTTCGGGTTCGGGTATGAATTTTAGGACCCGTGAAGACCTTTACTTTCTGGACCTTGAAAGTGGTGATTATATTGGTAATCAAAAACATCTTAATTTGTGTTCCGAAGATGAATGAAGAGTTTGTAATGACGTGAGGGTGAGTAATTAATTACAGAATTTTCATTTTTGGGTTAACTGACTCTTTAAGCATTGCAGTTTAAAAACAAGTGATTTTACAAGAAAACAAGTGTAAATTTTAATTTAATTAAAGTCTATATGCAGTGTTTTTGATATAAATTTGATTACTTTATACAATTTATGTAGTATTTCTTTTTTCTTGTGCTTGAAGTTTTTCAGGTAGGTCTGTTTCATTGTATCTGTTATAGTTTGTTTTCCTATATGCTTGTAATTAATTAGTTTGTTCTTATTTTATCACTGACTGTTTACATGTCTTCAGTAAGCTTTTTTTTTCTTTCTTTTTTAGTTTGGCTACTATTAGTTTTTTGTGATATTGAAATTGATCACAGGAATGATTAAATTTCAATGGTATCAAAAATAGCTATTTTTTTATATATATATTGTTATTGTGAAATAAAATTATTGATATCGTGGTATAAGATTTTGGTCATATCGCCCACCCCTAAAAGCATAATTACTTGTGTTTTACGACTTCTGAACCTCACTTTGTGTGCAATATTTATTTATTTATTTATTTGCCATATGATGGTCAGTAAATATGCTGAAGTTCACTAACTTTCTTGTGGTTTTGTGTGTTTAGACCCTCCCAGTGTTTCAGATGGCAGAGATGTTGGCGTGACCCTGGGTCAGAGAGGTGTCCTGGAGTGTGAGGCAGATGCTGTACCCGAGGCAGATTTTGAGTGGTACAGAGATGACAGGAGGTATGGCATATCACTTCAGGATATTCTGCTTCATCTGTTCCTTTCTTTGGGATAAAGCCATAACCTAGAAGTTTATGGAATTATAGATGGTTACAATAACAATACTGAATTTTGATCCCACTATATTATATGACGTAAACTGCTATGCCATTTAAATCATTAATTTGGTACAATGCACTTATTTTGTACTTACATGTTTTTACATTGTACTAATATTTAGATAATTAGATTGGTAGCACTTTATTTTACCGTCCTGTTTTGCATGAACATACTATGTACTTATTAGTAATGACACTTACTAGGTACTAACCCTGTCCTACCCCTAAACCTTAACTTAACCCATGTAGTTACCTTACACTACTCAGTACATTTGTGGGTAAGTACACTCTAAAAAATGCTGGGTTAAAAACAACCCAAGTTGGGTTGAAAATGGACAAACCCTATGACTGGGTTGTTTTAACCCAGCGGTTAGGGTAAATGTTTGCCCAACGTACTGGGCAGTTTTATTTAACCCAACTACTGTTTAAAAATTACTATATGATTGGTTTAAAATGAACTCAAAATCAGACACATAATTACTAGAGACAACAATAATAATAAAAAAGTGAACATTTATTAATAAGCAATTTAATTAATGTCTATTGTTTAATTATTATTCATTAAACTTAGTAACAATAGTTTAAAAAATATAATTATAATTATATATAAATGTATATACAGTGGTATGCGAAAGTTTAGGAACCCCTTGCAGAATCTGTGAAAATGAATAATTTTAACAAAATAAGAGAGATCATACAAAATGCATGTTATTTTTTATTTAGTACTGTCCTGAGTAAGATATTTTACATAAAAGATGTTTACATATAATCCACAAGACAAAAAAGTAGCTGAATTTATTAAAATATCTCCGTTCAAAAGTTTGGGAACCCTTGATTCTTAATACTGTGTGTGGTTACCTGGATGATCTATGACTGTTTTTTTGTTTTGTGATGGTTGTTCATGAGTCCCTTGTTTGTTCTGAGCAGTTAAACTGAGCTCTGTTTTTCAGAAAAAGTCTCCAGGTCCTGCAGATTCTTCAGTTTTCCAACATTTTTTGCATATTTGAACCCTTTCCAGCAGTGGCTGTATGATTTTGAGATTCATCTTTTCACACTGAGGACAACTGAGGGACATTCACTGATGCTCCAGAAGGAAACATGATGCATTAAGAGTCAGGAGGTGAAAACTTTTAGAATTTGAATATCAATGTAAATTGTACTTAATTTGTCATCCGGGAAACATGCAAGTATCTTCTGTTGCTTCCGAAGGGAAGTACTAAATGAAAAAAAAATATATATTTCAACAAAATAAGAAAGATTTGGACTTCTTCATCCTGTTCAAAAGTTTTCACCCCCGGCTCTTAATGCATCGTGTTTCCTTCTGGACCATCAGTGAATGTTTGAACCTTTTTAAATAGTTGAGTTTGAGTCCCTCAATTGTCCTCAGTGTGAAAAGATGAATCTCAAAATCATACAGCCACTGCTGGAAAGGGTTCAAATATGCAAAAAATCCTTGAAAACTGAAGAATCTGCAGGAGCTGGAGGATTTTTCTGAAGAACAGAGTTCAGTTTAACTGCTCAGAACAAACAAGGGACTCATGAACAACCATCACAAAACAAAAAAACAGTCATAGATCATCCAGGTAACCACACACAGTATTAAGAATCAAGGGTTCACAAACTTTTGAATGGAGATATTTTAACAAATTCAGCTACTTTTTTGTCTTGTGGATTATATGTAAACATCTTTTATGTAAAATATCTTACTCAGGACAGTACTAAATAAAAAATAACATGCATTTTGTATGATCCAGGGTATCCGCGGGACATTGAAAAGCATTAAAAGTCATTAAATGGATTTTGCGAAAATTAAGGCCTTGAATGGCATTGAAAAGCATTAAATTTCATTTAAACAGGCATTAAATTTTTTAGATAGTTTTGAAGAAAAACTACCAGTTTATTTTGAATAAAGCCTAAATAATTAATAACTTTGATTTGCTGTTGCAAAATATGTACATTAGTGTGATACGCACACGGAACCAGTTTGGTAATTGCCTCCGGCCGGTGCCAAATTGCCATAACGCCGGTTAAGACAGCGGCGGGCTGGGAACTGTAGACAGAAGGCTGCATCAGTGTTGCCAACTTAGCGACTTTTTTTCTAAGAAAGCACATTGTGACGAATATAGCAACTTGTTAACCTGATCTAGCTTCCGCGACCCACTGGTACAACCGCACGAGCGCGAGATCTTGCTTTCCTGCCGCAGGCGCACCTCTCTGGTTCAGCGTTGAGGATGTGCGCTCTGTCCTATGGCTCAGTCAGAGAACAAATAAAATAGATAGGCCTACTATTGCTTCTAACCTGAGTGATCATTTTACGTGTACATATAGCCAAAATCACTGCAAATGTCTAATGTGTATGGTAATTTTGTCAGACAACGTCTCGATTATAAATCAGGATTTTAGTGCTGGTTTAACATGTCAGGGCTCGAACTTTACTTTCCCGACCAGACAAGGACCTGATTAAAAAGTCAATACCAAAAAACAAAACAAAAAAAAACTTGGGAATCACCAAAACGGGAGTTTCATTTAGTGTTAGTGGCGACCCATAGTGTATAATAATAGGCTGTATAATGTACTGACGATAACAGCGTTGCGCTGTTGAGGCTCGCGCAGCATCTCGAGGAGAAATGGAAACGTGCGAAGCACAACATATCACACGACCTGTTTTCCTAAATAGGCTACCATCACGATTAAAAATGTGACACTGATTTCATACAACAGTTCAGTTAACAAATAATTAATATTAAGCCACTTACATTTTAGAAGGAACATTGACTGTTTTTGTTCCATTTTAGCACCAAAAATCGTTTCAAACAAAGTTCACAGCAGTACTACTAAAGCGCAACACTCAGCCTTGTTTTCATTACGAATCAGTTGAGTCAAACATCAAATGACCCATTCATAAACAATTGCCTCATTCTTGAATGAATCAGCCATTGGAATGAATCATTTGAATGAATGAATCAGTGACTCACTTATTAAGACGGTTACTTGACTTCACCTACTGGTGGTTTAGTTTCATTTTTAAAATATAATTTCCCCTCCAACATTTCATATTTGTATTTTCAAAAAATATTTAAAACAATTCCATAACATTATTTAATGCAGTTGTAATCAATCAAAAATATGCAGATTCACATATGTCAAAACTGCAATATTCTGAAAGGATATTGCTTCAGAACAAATTTATTTCTACCAAAAAACAAAACAAAAAAACAAATACGGACAAGCTACTGTTTTGCTCGTGCAAGAAAAAATATATAGATACAAATTTTATTGGGAATTTGGCTGTATTAAAATGTATTATGTGAGCAAAAGGGGAGCACCAGAGAAGCAAACAAATGTAAAGGGCTGACACTTGGCAGAATGCGAATGCAACAATGACATGATTAATTTTATAATTGCCGTATGTCGTCACCTATCGACATTTAGCGGCATATATATATATATTGCATTAAAAAAATAAAAAATTGGCATTAAAAAGGCATTAAAAAGCATTAAATTAGATTTGATGAAACCTGTAGAAACCCTGATGATCTCTATTATTTTGTTAAAATTATTCACATTTTCACAGATTCTGCAAGGGGTTCCCAAACTTTCGCATACCACTGTATTATAATGTTAAGCCTTTCCTTACACCTTAACCCATCCTTAAATCTAACCATACCACGGAACCTGTCCGTAACCTTACTCGTATCCCACCTTAGAAGCAAAAAAAGTGTTTTGCAATACAACATGCACACAATAAGTACGTTGTACCCAACATTTTTTTTTATGTAAGTGCATAGTAGTTAGACACCTAATAGTGACCCAGTTTTTTGTTTTGTTTTGTTTGTTTTTTTTACTACAAGCAATTTGTACAATAACAGCTAGTTATTGACAAGTGTTTATTGTATTTGCTGTACAGTATGTCAGATTTATAATATTGATAGTGACACTGAGAGGTGAAGGACAAATATATTAGCTGCACATGTCTGACTAGATGTGCTGTCATACATTCACTGTTTTCAACAGAAAAATACTTCACATTTGAGTGCCTTTGGCTGGATGCGTCTCATGTCTGTATGTTCTCTCAAACTGTCTTTGATGTCAAGTGAAGAATAAGTTGTCACAATGTTGTATCATAATTAAATGTGCATAAGCGCGCTTGTGCATGTCCCTCTGCGTGCCGCTGCCAGTAATTCAATCCTGCAGTTTTGCCTCCTTTGAATGTATCCAGGCCCACAGCAATCTGCGTCCGAAAACGTTGATGCTGTCATAAATGTAACCTCAAGCTTCAAAGGAGGCTCTGATGTAGCGTAAACAAGGCCGGGCTGATTCAAGTCTCTCCATTTGCTGACTGTTTCCCAGGATCTTCAATGGCTTTGATGGCATAGAGATCGAGGATGCCGGAGCACTTTCAAAGCTGACTTTCTTCAACGTGTCCGAGGCAGACTACGGCAATTACACTTGTGTCGCTATCAACAAACTTGGGAGCACTAACACAAGCATCGTCCTATACGGTAAGTTTCAGTAGTTGATAGTTTTAATCAACTTTTAAAGCAGTTTGGAGCCTCTTCAGAATTCTTCGATTAGTTTAATGTACAAATGGTGGTTTGGAAGATAGTTATGTCTCATTTTTTGCTTAAACTTTCGTTCAAAAAAGCTGAACGAAAGCAGAACTTCCAGCTGATAACGTTCCTGTAAACACTATGAATTTCCACTTGGTAGTTTCTGACCCGTGAAACTATTAATCTTTGAGATTTCCATCTCAGGATTCTCCTTCATTTGCTTTTGATTCATGTTTTTATGTTTGTTTTTTGTTGATGTAGAAATAATTGAACCCACTAGTTCAACGCTATTGCAAGGTTAGTAGTGTGCATGGGAATGTAGTGTTCTGATCACCTCCTAAAGCATGTTCCAGTGCGTTTAATACGCAAAGAAGATGCAAACATGGTTATTTTCACATCAACCGCAATGTGACGAAGCCAAGTTGTTGATATAGTTTATCGGCGAGGTCGACTCACAAATTTTCCCTGATTTGAACAGGGTAATATAATTGTCGTGCCTCGTCTGACAGAATGTGATTGTCAGATTGTAAATTGGCCACTTGCTATTCCTATTAAGGGGTTATTAGCTTAAAATCCCATTTTGTAATGTCAATAATATATTCAACACATTGAGTGACAGTCTCAATTGCCGCTCGGAATTGGCGGGGTACTGACATGCCTCATTCTGCCTTCAGTCACTGTGGGTTGATGAATGGGTCTCTGTTTTCTGTAGCCTAAACATGTTTCTCTTTCTCTTCTGTCACTTTTTTCCTGTCTAACCTTCCTCCACCATGGCATGGCTTCATTATGTCAATGCATGCTCTCATCCACTGTTTGTAAGTACATGTTTGCATCATATGATGTCTTTTGATGTTTGTGGAATTGTGAGTGCTTCATTATTACTCAGTTGATGAGGAATGTACTTAAAGGAAAATTGTCATCATTTACTTGCACTCATACTGTGTTCCACAGAACAGAAAAAGAAAGTGAAATACCGTTCTCTAGTCCATGCAATTACAATGAACAGGGACTGGAGCTTTCAAGCTTCAAAAAGAATGAAAAAAAAACCATGAAAATATGCTAAAAGTGCTGTAGTCCAAGACTTCTGAAGTCAAACCATAGTTTGAGCGCATTAGTAATGGCCAAAATAATGAAAGAATCATTCTTTTGAGTCATATTTTTTTTATGAATCATTTGATTTGATTCACAAATTCAGCCTGAATGATTCATTTGAATTGGACCTCAAGATTAACTCACTGACAGAGTGATCTAGTTGCAGTGGTTAACAGCTCAATGAAGGTGAAGATTATCAGTTCAGTTTCAGTCTGTTCCTCACGCAGATCTATCATTTGACTTTAGAACGCTTGAAATATATGAACACATGCACCATGATACTTTTATGGTACTTTTGCATCCTTTTTGAAGCCTGAAAGCTTCACTCCCTGATCATTATAGTAGCATGGAAAAGAACGAACAGTGTTTTATTCCACAGAAGAAAGAAAGTCATGTTTGGAATGACATGAGGGTGAAATGATGACAGAATTTAAATTTTTTCCTTAAATGTACATTTGCCCCTTACAAAAAAGTGCCATGGTCTTACCTGGAGATAATAACCACGGTAATACACAATGGTTTATGGTACATAAATCATACAGTACCATGGTATATATCAACTCAATATATACTATGGTACTGCCACAGACAGTAGGAGAGACCGGGGTCAATTTACTTTTTTACATTTTATTCTTTACTTTTTCTACAATTTTTCCATATTTTTGATATAAAAACAGTACTAACATGAATACTACCATTAATACTCTTGCGTTGGGAAAGATCATATTGTATTTCAGACAAGAAGTTATGTTAAAATTGCAGTTATAACAGCACACTTTGAGATTAACCAATAAATCTAAAATTTGCCATTGATTTAATACATAATACAGTTTTATAATAGTTTGCATATTAAATGGTACTGATTCTTTTAGCTGTGTTGAACATTATGTTTAAAGCAAAGATTATTATTTGAAATATTTTTACTAAAATATATCTGCTAATTCAAGAACAACCTTAACCTAGATAGAAATAATATTCATTACATGTTTAAAAGATTAAACCTTTTAATTCAGTCACACAGTTTTTTATAACAAGGGTTACTTGATTGCAGAGTTGAGATAAAATGTGAAATTGAGCAAAAAGCATGTGTTTACTTACAGTCTCTCAATAAAATAATTATTTAAAAAAAAAATACATTCTCCTTTAAACCTCAAACCATTGCACATTTTTTGTGGCATTGAGAGTCTTTACCGAGCATATGCAGAATAAATATCACTCTAACTTGCTTGTGATTGAAGACATCTAGTTTGTTATAATTGCCTCTGGTCTTTCCTACTTTTTTTGTAAGGGGTCATTTCTCGCCTGCATATGTTGTTGATGGTTGTTACTGATTTGTCCTTGTATTGTCCTTTAATCTTTCTTCTCTGCCAAGAATAGAAATCTTGTCCTGACCAACTTTTCTCCACTCTCTGGCCTAAAAAAAGCGTGGGATTGGTAACCATGTCCTCTCCGGAGAGTCATTAATTGCATTGAATTTGATTGTGAGAACCTCACATTAGTATAATTACACTTGTGCAGGATTTACTCTAAGCTGTGGCTGCAGAATAATTGGATAGCTGTCCCTAAAGAAAGTCTACCATACTCTCCTAAATCCAGGGGAAATTAGACTTCAGTCTAAAAGGCCCATCAAAGAGAAGGATTTAATAGACACCCATACTAATGCCATGACATAACGTTTGTTTTGTTGGGACTGAATATTGGGGCTCTCTGATCTTTCACACCAAACGTGAAACAAAAAAGGGAAAGTAATCAAATATCTACAGAGCTCCTAAAGGGACATGGTGATGGTAAAAAAATAAAAAAAAAAATTAGATGGGAGAAAAAATTATAGCTTTTGCAGCATTGACATAGCATTGACAGCTATAAATGTTTTGCGTTCCCCTGAGAAACTTTGCGTTCACTAGCAAAACTTTTGAGTTCTTTGTGAGCTTATCCTCCCATCTCATATTTTTTTCTATTACCATGTCCTTTTAGCGGCTCTGTAAATATCTGTTCTCACCAAGAGTGGAAAAAAATATTTTTCAATAAATTAAACTAATTAAACTTTACATCTGTTTGTGTATATGTATATACTAGGGGTTGCATGGCTACTTTTATAATTGACTAGTTGGCCAGAAAAATAGTAGACTAGTCTGTTGTACGTAATGACTCGCCACATGCCATCAGCAGTCCAAATCTATCATGGCAAATACCATATCTACACTGTAGAAACAAAATAGATTGCTTTTATTTTAATAAGTGAAGTTGCCTACACTGTGTACTGCACGATGTCTTTGCTGTGTAGACATTCAGTAACAAGAATATATCCCATGCCACTGAGATGATGTGTGCAATATCTCCACTGCCAGAGTCATGCTGCTTGTGTTGTGTTGAACGGGGTATAAAACACCTCACACTCGCTTATAGTTTCTGTCAGCTTCTGTACAGTGTTCAGCGCAATGTGTGTAGGATAACGATGGTACACGATACTTGAAACATAATTTTATGTACATAATTTGCACATGATGTTACAGTCTGTGACGGACAATTATTTCAGTAGTCTTGGTTCCAGAAGTGTTCACCTCAGTCATTCTCTTCCTAGGGATTTCAGAAAGTTAATCAATCAAGAGTTTAAAGACATGAACCAAACCGACCAGCTCTGAGATTAAATCAAATATTGTAATGGTGATTCAAGCAAAAAAAAAAATTTTTAAATCTAAGACAATAACAGTAGTACACCTTTTATATGACCTATGTAACCCGTGAAGACATAATCTTTTTTTATAATTAATGGGGCTATATGTAGAATTCAGAAACCTTGTTATTAGCGACCCTGGTGGCAATTAAGTGAACTGCAACCAGCAACTTACAGCTCATGCTCACACTCGTGCACATGTTACATACAAGAGACCAAATATGATTCAATCCCCCGAAATACTAACCGTTGCGGTCTGTCAGTCGTATGATGCATGGCAATGGGAACTTCGTCTATAAGAGTAAAAAAAACATGCACAGACAAATGCAAATTAAACCCTGCGGCTTGTGACGACACATTGATGTCCTAAGACACGAAACATGTATAAGTATAAGCGCGAGAGATCACTTCCGTCATCAGAGCGTGTTTTCAGACCTCACACACTGGACCTATGTAACCCATTGCCATGCATTTTTACAACTGACAGACCGCAACGGTTGAAATCATCATTTGTGTTCTACTGAAGAAACAAAGTCACCTACATCTTGGATGCCCTGGGGGTAAGCAGATAAACATCAAATTTTCATTTTTGGGTGAACTATCCCTTTAAGAAAGCATCTGTTTATAGCGATGTGGATATGTTTGCACCAGCTCTGTCATTTACCGGCATCATGTTGACAGATGAGGTCATTAAAATTACACTGTTATGATTGTTTGATTATAAAGTGTAATTGAGACTATAGATCTAGCTATGTGAGACTGTAGATTTAAATTAATATAATTTCTTTCCATGACTCATTGACATTAGCAAAAATGACTGAGTCCTTCACATAAAAATCATTCTATAGGCTTTCATAGACAACCTAGGAAGTCGGGGAAGCTCTCATTTTTAAAGATTCATTACAAGCTGTTCACTCATTGGGAATAAAAAAACATGAATTCATGAAATTTCTTACATATAGCCCCTTTAATTAGTCAATAGTTTTAAGTAAAACTCTATTAACTTTTTTCAATAAATCATTTTTTTAGAGTGTACTTCATTAAGTCATTCACAGTGCTTCATGGAAGTGGGTGGTTGTTAATCAGATCTTTTGCCATGGATCTCATTTCCATGGTAACCATACTTTATGATGGTTAGATCCAAGGAGGATTGTGAGTAATGTAGTTCTTCATTGGGAAATTGACTATCAAACATGATTTTATTAATATTAGTATTATGTTTTTAAATGAGGCTGAATCACACTGACTTGTTGCCTTTACTGATAAATATTTCATCACTTAACATCCTTGGAGTGCTTGATAGGTCTGGCTTGAAAGGTTTATATGTTCAAAAAAAAAATTAAAAATCAATTTCTCTATGGAGAAAATGAATGGGATTTTTACTTGTGGAACCTGGCTGTTGCACTCTATTGAACAAATGCAGCTGAAGTCTAACTGAGTAGTCAGTGCAACCCCTAAATATATATACACATACAGTATATTTCAACACTGAAGATGTCTGAAGATGAAAAGTTGAGGTCAGAAATAGTGTGTATTGCACGTTAGATGTTATTACCATATGTTTGTTTTAATGAGATTGTTTGACTGTCCCAAGCTCTTGACAAGGTAACAAACCAAAGACTAGAACTAGCCACATGTCTCCTGCTAAACCATAATACAGAGCTTGAATCTCACAAAACCATATCCAGGTCAGATTTTACTGTAAATTCAAAATGAAAATATAAGAAAGTGTATTTTGCAAGAAAATTAAGCCTGTTTTAGAACCATTGAGATCTATATACTACTGTTCAAAAGTTTGGGGTTGTTAAGTTTTTATATATATATATATATACTCACCAAGGCTGGATTTATGTAATAAAAAAACAACTGTAATATTGTGAAATATCATTACAATTTAAAACAACTGTTTTCTAATTTAGTATATTTTCAAATGTATTTTATTCCAGTGATGAAAGCTGTATTTTTATGGCGTTATTTTACTGTCAAATGTCGAGAGCGCATTATTGTGAGCACATCAATGTAATGCGCGAGCGCAAATCTCTCCGCTCGCGCGCGGATTTCCTTTCCTCTCGCACAAAACTGGACGCACGCTCTCAAATATGCAGTGCTCTCTTATGAACTGCCTCTCCTCTCGCTCAGATATTGCGTGTGCACGCTCAAACTGTGTCCTGCGCGCTCAAGCTGTGTCCTGTGCACTCACGAATCTCTCCGTGCTCTTACAGAAATTAATTTGCTTCTGGATTAAACGCTGTCAAAAGTTGTCAACCAATCAGAAGAGACAACTGATCCATGAAAATGCTACGTGGAATCTTATTGGCTGAGAGTGAACTGCACCTGGAATTCTTTCGACAAAGATGGATATTTAATTTCTTTACAATTTAATAATATTTAATAATATTAATCAAAATGTAGGTCATATCTTAGAAATGGCTTGGAATGAGGCGCTTGGATGTACTAGCAGAACAGTATAATAACATTAGTTTCAAAGGTCATTTATTGCTAAAATCAAGTATATATTCTGACTATATTTTCAAATTGTTATTTCAGATCTTGTTCTGTCTTAAATTAGAAGATATTTTTGGTAACACTTTACAATAAGGTTTCATTAACATTATTTAACTGCATTAGTTAACATTAACTAATAATGAACTGCACTTCTACAGCATTTATTAATCTTTGTTAATGTTAATTTCAACATTTACTAATACATTATTAAAATCAAAAGTTGTATTTGTTAACATTAGTAAATGCACTGTGAAGTAAACAACCAACAAGCAGCTGTATTTTGTACGTTAACAAAGATTAATAATTACAGTAATGTATTGCACATTGTTAGTTCATGTTAGATAATACATTAACTAATGTTAACAAATAAAAACCTTTTTTTAAAATGTTACCTAATTTTTTTATAAATTTCAACAAGTACACAAAACGTATGACCACAATAACTATAAGAAACTTTTTTTGTTTGTTTGTTTAGATAAATCGGAGTTTGACCTGTAATGTGATGCAGTTAGACTAGGTTACATTTGATTAATATTATTAAATTGTAAAGAAATTAAATATCCATCTTTGTCGAAAGAATTCCAGGTGCAGTTCACTCTTAGCTAATAAGATTCCACGTAGCATTTTCATGGATCAGTCGTCTCTTCTGATTGGTTGATAACTTTTGATAGCGTTTAATCCAGAAGCAAATTAATTTCTGTAAGAGCACGGAGAGATTCGCGAGCGCACAGGACACCGTTTGAGCGTGCACACGCAATATCTGAGCGAGAGGAGAGGCAGTTCATAAGAGAGCACTGTATATTTGAGAGCGCGCATCAGGTTTTGTGCGAGAGCAAAGGAAATCTGCCCGCGAGCGGAGAGATTTGCGCTTGCGCATTACATTGATGTGCTCTCGCGTCACAATAATGTGCTCTCGACATTTGACAGTAAAATAACGCCATACATTTTCAGCATCATTACTCCAGTCTTCAGTGTGACATGATCCTTCAGAAATCATTCATATATGCTGATTTGGTATTCAAGTGACATTTCTTATTAGTATCAATGTTGAAAACAGTTGTGTTGATTAATTATTGTGGAAACATTTCTTTGATGAAAGTTCAAAAGCATTTATTTAAAAAAAAATTGTAAAATGTAAAGGTCTTTTGATCAGTTTAATGCAAACTTGCAGAATCAAAGTCTTAATTTCATGTTTTTTTTTTGTTTTTTTTCAAATCTTACATGCCTGCAAACTTTTGAATGGTAATAATAATAATAAATAATACTAATATATTTATTTATTTCAAAACTAGTCTTTGCTTATTTTTTTCATACAAAAAAAACAAACTTCAAAATATTTTTCTTTTGATTTTAGGATCATGTTCTTGACAGGTTTCGTGAGATTCACCCATATAACTTTGGCTTTTTGTATTTTTACTTATCATTATTATTTTAATATTATGTCATCTCAGAATACAAGTGCAATAGTTTTCATCAGATGAGCGCAGTTACAGTAATTCATACATTCTCATTCCCATTTTTTTTTTACTATGACAGTCACACATTTGTCCTTGCGCCTTGTTTTACTCGTCTGCCCTTAGTAGTCTGGTTAAACTGAACCTTCAGTGATAAGCTTGTTTATAATCAACCGCAATTACGGCTGACCTCAGTGGTTGACTGGTCAAGGATGCGCCGTACAGTAGGGTAATAATGGTGTGAGCGCAGGGAGACGGGATGTGCTGGTTTGAAATGAAGAGAACAGATGCTCCTACGATACAAATGTGACCACTAAAGACCCTCGCTTAGATGTTAATCTTCCAATCTGGAGCGCTTCCGTCCCAGTTAGATGACCCGGCACCACAGCAGAACCATGCCAGAAATACTCTAGCTTAACTTGATGAATATTTTTAGGCAAAAATATCTAATTTGCCTAACAGCACCAATGGAAATTATTGACTTAGTCTTTATGAGTTCATATTGCATGTTCTGTATTTCTATAAAGTGTTTTGTTATATAATCTCTCTTCTAGTGGAGACGACTTCTGTTTTAGAAATGACTTCATCCGATTTAAAGCACACAGCCTTTGAAAACAATGATTTGTGGGAAGGTTTGTGATACACGAGTTACTAAATTCAGTACTCAACTACTAATCACTACAAACTCATCAACAAAGAGGAGTTGCTATAATATAGGCTACTAACAGATTTTAACAAGAATTGCTTGACTAGAAAATAGAGATTTAGTGCTGTATACCTAGAAAATGCTGACAGCTGACACCTTCGAAAAGAAGAAAAGATAATATTGAGGAAGTAAGATCAAGTCAGTAGTGCAGATGCGTAGGTGAGCGCCCTACATGAGAGTTCAGCGACGTTACAGTCTCAAGAATAAAGACGAGGCAGTTTACAGCACAGTTGGAAAGCGGAGCTGTTTTGCCTGACACGTGTGAATCTTTTCAATGCTTTAGGACCCGGAGCAGTTCAGGATGGCAACAGCGGCACGTCAACCGTCTTCACACCCACCTGTCTACTTCTCATCGTACTTCTACAACTCTTGCTCAAGTTTTGATGCCGAAGATGTTTTCAGTGGATAAAAATCAACGTTTGTGTGACATCACTCTCATCCTGGAGTCACAAATCGTGCATGGGTTACCAAAAATGCCTGAAAATGTGCATGGGGTACCCAAGTACTTCCTTTTAATAAAGTAATCATGCATTTCTTTTGTTTATAATAGAGTTTAATAATGTAACTTCTCTTACATTGCTAATTACCACACTGTTTTGCCCCAACGAATACAGTTTTGTGTTCCGTAAAAGCAAATGACAGAGAGGCATGTCTAATTTTAAATATTTAATTTTATTTATTTTTGTGACTGTCATTTTAATTTAACTCTGTAACCCCTTAAGAATTCATATAGAATACTGTGTGATTGGGGAATAATTATTTCAAGTCAAAGGCATGCGATAAGGAAGGGCATATGTCTCTTTTTTTTTTTCTTTTTTTTTTTTTTCTTTCAATTTTTGCTATATTTTTACTGTATCATAACTGTACAGCCAATCAAAATAAGCAGCAAAAAAGACACGTTTTAGCTCTGTAATATTCACATCATATATCATTTTGAGTACTCCTAATCTGCATTTTAGCGTTTAACACACACAACTGAAAACAATGTGGTACATATCAGTATGTTTTATTTTGATTATGTTTTGATGACCAGAACGACACAGTTGGACCATGCAGAACCGAAAGCTCTATAAAATGATTTATTTGCACCGCAAAGGAATAAATCAGATGTTGGAGTCATGTTAGTATATATGGGATGACAATGTATGAAATTTGGAGCTTTGTGTAACACCAGGTTATTGGATCCATTTTGAGAGCCCAAAGAGCAATCTGCTAATACCTGTTGACATCAAGTTATTTTTATTACCATGGCAAATGGCTTTTTGTTTAATTTTGTCCAGATTTTGAGTTATATGAACCAAACCGGGCGCTTAAATGTTCTTTATTCAAACACTTCTTGTCATCGTTCCTGCTAACATCTCTGTATGTATATGCATATATCCAACTTGTACAAAGGGAAAATATGCACACTTGTTTTTACTAAAATTGTGAACCTGTTTAATACAATGCAACGTTTTCTATTTTTGTTATTCCCTTTATCAGAAGCTGTGTAATTTATTTCTCAAAGGGTTATAGTAGATACAAGCTCATTGCAGTTACTCATTGTGAAATCTGATGTCTAAATATTGTGCTTTTGGAAGAAGCAGATGCGACTCATTTGCCCATCATCATCTCATCATGAGCAGATGTCCTGTTACCATCCGTATTCTGTGGGGGGGAAAGGGAGATTTGATTTGAATCCTTTCTGAAACTTACCATCGCAGTATTAAGGTGTTGGTTGACCTCAAATCCATATTAAGATTTTCTTCTGTTTTGTTGCAGTGTTTGATAGGATATATGCCTAATGTTTCCATTTTATCTCCAGTGTGGTTAAAGGAATAGTTCAGACAAAGATGAAAATTGTCATCATTTATTCACCCTCATGGCACTCCAAATAAAAATAAAAAATGTACTATGGAAGTCTGAGATTGACTAATCATAAATAAGTATTCCTTATTTAGCTGATTATGTTGACACACATTTTTGGATGAGCTATCCCTTTAAATATCATGTTTTTAAAACCACATATCAGATACAAATCAGTGGATTTTAAGCACAAGTTGTATGTTAATGAAAGGAAATGTCATGTATGTGCAAAGTTTTATGGGTGACAGTGTGTGTTCTTGCCCCAAAGGTGTATTATTCAACATTATGGTTTCATTTTTTATTTTATGTTTTTTTTATATAAGATATAGGGAACACAACCAAACTAAGAACAGTCCACATATTTCACATATAGACAGATCAGTGAGATTAACCTGACAAGTCAGAAATCCACACTTCTATGATTAAATTTAAATTTGAAACCACAAAAAGAAGCACCTCCTAATAATGTCTGTGATTTCCTCTGAGTAAGACAGAGTTTGGATCAAGAATGATCAAAGAGAGGGCGATCAATCGATTCACTGTATTAACAGAAACACAGGGCTTGTCTGTGCATGGCTGTAATGCAATTCATATGTTTGTCCAACTTGGTGTGAAGAATTGACTTCTTTTTTTTTTTATCACACCATTCAACCATTAAAACAACCAGCCTGGAGAAGTTCAGTTTGTTCCGCTGATCTCTAGTGGTTCCCTGGAGAGGAACAAATCTAGTATTTTAACTCCTTGTAAAGAAATTGTTTCGTCATATGTTTTTTCTTTAATGGCGATGGTGTGTTCATATTTAAGACTTACAATAATAAAATGTTGTATCTAAATAGAATTGGTCTGCAGTCTAATTGTTATTCTTAAGAAATCCTGGTTTATACATACATACATACACACACAGAGAGACATGTGTATACAGTATATATACGTATAGATGGATATTAACTGTCATGTCTCTTGCCTATCTGAATGGCCATATGGTCTCCTTTTTATTTAAATTCAAGGTCACTGCTTGCATGAATGTCTTGTGCCACTTTTCACCCGAGTAAAATGGAACCAGAAAATGTCAGTTTGAACAGTGTTATAGGAGAAAGTTACCTGAGCTGACTGTCAAAATTTTACCTAAATATTTCTCAGGGTTTATATTTTCATTTCTGTATAGGCAGATACCTCAGGTCTTGCCTACAGGAAATAATAATAATAATAAAGCCATTGAACATTTCCACTGTAATTGCTGACCCAGTAGCAGGACATGTTGTCACAATGTGGTTTAAGTTGTCACAATGGCATCTGCCATTAAACAAGTGGAATTAAAGCAAAACTTACCAAATGCAAAACCGCAGAGCAGTTTAAGAACAGCAGCACCAGACCAGCAGTCTCAGACCGGAAGTTAGGGTGGAGATTATAGCATCATTATGGTTAGGTTTAGTGGTGGATATTCGTTATGGTGGAGCCTATAGTTGTAAAGATGGGGTTAGTGGTTGGGGCGGGTTAGGCGACCATCTTCCAGACAGCAACATAGTGTCGGCCCAGATCCGGCCCACATTTGATCTGCTTGTAATCCACATGTACCAGATGTGGGCCAGATCTGGGCCACACTATGTTGCTGTCTGGGCAGTTCCATCCTAACTTCAGGTCTAAGGCTGCTGGCCTGTCACGTATAGCATATAGCAATGTGGTTCTGCAGATACAAAAAAGGGAAAATGTAAACAGTAATTTTTAAACCCAAACAATTTATAAACTGGGAAAAAAAGAAAAAAATTATTCAATTACATTTCAAACACAAGTGAAAAATAAAATACAATTTGGTTTGGTTGAAAAAGAAATTTATGTAGCCATTCAAAAGTTTGGGGACAATATGTGTTTTCTTATTTAATATTTACATTCAGTATTAAATTAATCAAATGTGACAGTAAAATATAATACAAATAAAAAGTTCTATTCATTAGTGAATCCTAAAAAAAAAATGTATCACTGTCTCCACAAAATATTAAGCAGCACGACTCAACACTGAAAATAATAAGGAATGAACACCAAAATTCTTGAGCACCAATTCATCATATTAGAATGATTTCTGAAGAATCATATGACACTGGAGTAATGATGCTGAAAACTCAGTTTTCACAGGAATAAATTACATTTCAAAATATTTGAAAATAGAAAACTGTTATGTTAAACTATTATATTATTCCCTAATATTACTGTTTTTACTATATTTTGATAAATGAAGCCTTGGTAAGCAAAAGAGACTTTTTTAAAAATACAATTAAAATCTTACCGACCCCAAAATTTTGAACGGTAGTGTATGTATATTTCTGATTCTTGCCTAAATGTATGTTATGTTCACTTGTTTATCCACTTAAAAAATGAAAACTCGTTGAAACCAAAGCAAATCCACACCACAGCAGGCTGATTCCAAATCAATAATTCAAAGCCCAGATTCTGAGAGCACTTAAGCACCGCCTCGATCCTCCACTTGTGTTCTGGTTAAGGATAGAGGTGTCAGTATTGTAAGAGTTTTAAAGAGATTTGACAGACAGCCTGTGGGAGTGATGCACATGAGCTCTAAGTGCTGAGGTTGAGAATGAAGCTGTGAGATCCATTCTAACAGTGACGCGAGAGCTGTCTGTGATTGAATTTAAGAAAGGCTTCGGTGTAGACTCTTAATTAAAGACTCACATTTCACTGTCTTTCTTTTTTTCTTGCTTGATTGTTCATTGTAAATGATTGGCTGTAGTGTCACTCGCTGCTGCTAGTTAGAGAGGCACCAGGTGACAAACATGGCAGTATGGAAGACAATTAGAATAGCGGTGAGAGACAGTTGAAAAAGTAGGTAAACAGCAGGATCAGCTTTACATATCTGAAAGAGAATAACGGCCACAAAATATAAAGTTAGATGGATGAATGCGTGGAGTTTTATTCAGGCAGGGCTAGTTGTCACAAGAATTTCTATTGCAAGTAACAACACTCTAAAAAGTAATTTACAGGACTTAAATAAATGCATGGTTGCAAGTTAAAAATTCTAATTTATTGTTTTAATTAAACCTTTTAAGCTGCAAACATGAATTTGTTGATTTCTGTTTACATATTGTTGATTACATCAACTTAATATCATCTGTAATTTAAACTCAAACTTCTGCGTTAATTGGCTTTTTTAAAAAGTTTGGTTGTAGTAACTTAATGAAATTGTCTTGATTTCTAGTTCCCAGCATGCTTTGCATATGACTGGATCAGGAGAATAAATGTTGAGATTAAGTGTTACGTAATTTGTTTTTAATTAAGGGAAAGACCTGTTAGTGTTTAATGCTGTTATGTTTGACATTTAAAAGAGTTTCTGAAGTTTTTGTGGTTACCATTGTGCTGAAGAGTAGATGCATGAAGGTAAACACTATTGACTCTATAAGCAATGACTGCTCTATTGACAGTGACAAGTAATATCTTACTTGTTTATTAAATATGCATGTTAAATAAGTTACATTTAGCATGTTCTATGATAGCTGTTGATTTGAATTGAAATATATAAGATTAGACCTAATTGGTTGCACGGCTACAACTCTGGTTGTTGGAGCGACTTAATTTTTTGAGTAATCAACTTAAAAGTTTGTGTTTATGCTACAAATTCTTAAGTTCCTCTAACTCAATGTAGCTTGTCAGTTGAACATAAATTCACTCAAAGTTGTCCTAACTCAAAAAATTGATGCAAACTGTTCTTTTTTTCTTTCTTTTTTTGTAGAGCCAATACATTATTTTCTAGACTGTATGAAGATTTTAGTGAAAACTGAACAAATCCTTGTTTTCACTAGTAGTTTCAAATCTTGTAAATCTTTGTTTATTTGTAATATTGTACTAAATGTTTTACTAATTATATGAAAACATACACACACACATATGCGGGGTGGTTGAGGTGCTGTATAGCACCGCTACTGTAAGAACCTGCTAAGCCGAGTATGGTTCTTCAGGAGCTCGTTGGGGTTGTTGAGGTGCTATATAGCACCATTGCCATACAAAGAACCCGTTAAGCCCCTGTATAGTTCTTTAAAGGTTCTCTAACTTCTCTTAGTTTAGTTGAGGAAAGGATTAAAAAATAACATTAAAATACAGTGTATTTCCTGAAGATAATGTGATTCTCAACCTTTTTGCCCCCAAGGCCCCCCATAAGGAAATATTCCAGGGCCCCTTACACAAGATTTTTTGACCTCAGAAAAGCAAAAAAGTGATTCAAAACAGCTTTTGCCATTGTGGTAAATTCTCATTCATAGCACACATATGAGAGTGGATTAACATATCTAAAATCTAAGGTGGAGAATGTGGTGGAGGTGGGATGCAACAAGACACTGAGATCTGTCAGTTGCAGTTTGAATTTTGTGGAAGGAGGAATACAATTGGAGGATGAGAGAAAGCTAAGACATTGTGATTGGCTTTAGTCTTTGAATGAGGAGGAGGTGTTCGTGAAGTCAGTTTTACACCGAAATTATGTCACAAACTTCAATAAAAAGTCTATATTCACATACTACAGTTTTGTGTTATTTATGTAGTCAAATAATTAGGATATAACTTTGTTTTGTGATTGAAGTATTCTGTAAAGTTTTCAATCAACTCTTTTGACAAAGGTGCTGTATAGCACTTAAAGATTACAAGCCAATGAACCACTTTTAGTGCTATATAGCACCATTTTTGTTTATAATAGTTTATTTAATGTCAGGTTCCCATTGTGACAACCTACCCCCATACAGTGCTCCTGCTCTTGGGGGATGTTGTCACTAAAGATATCTTTTTTCTTTTCTTTTTTTCTTTGTTTTTTTTTTTTTTTAACAATGGACTTTAACAATGAAGCTGTTTAACAACTTTTATGTAGCTAAGACTTTAATGTACGTGCCTATACAAAAATGACCATAATCCTACAGCACCATGAGAATATAACTATGGGTATAAAAAGAATGAACTCGCATTTCAAGAAAAATGGTGGGAAGATGTCACAAGTAGAATTTGGCTTTCGACAACCAAACGGCAGATGTTACAATTGAATATTCATCGAGTTTTAAAATGGGGGTAGAGGAGGTGAGAAAAATGTTACGCAACTTGACGATTTCTTGCCAATCCTTTGTCTACAGGCTATTAATGTTCGACATGAAAACAAAAGATGGAAGCCAGGGAATGATCACCTTTTATGCTTGGAGGTGAAGGTAGACAATCACCTCCCTTGAAGCAAACAAAAGCCTGGTCTGTTTCTCCCTTCTGTACTCCTGGTGGACGTCTTTATCTTAGTGCCCAGGAGCGCCCCTCTGGAACATGCCATGAGAGCTGCTTATTTGGAAAGACAAATATGTGAATAAATAAGCATTTCTACAGACCACATTAACTTGACATGACATTTCTTGGCTGCATTATCTTTAGGACTGCAGCCAAACCGTGAGCGTATCATCAATAGAGCAGGGCCAGTGTGAGGAGAGATGTGCGAGTTAAACTGTCTTTTAAAACATGCAGCATGTCAACACTGGTAAACTTGTTAAAAGTGCTCTGTGGAATACTGAACCACAGAGTTAGGGTACAGTGGTTAATAAATTACTTTTTACATTCTGATTAGACTACAATAATAATTTTTTCTGCCTCTGGATTAAGTCAACCGCTCTGTGCAGATGTAAATCACTGTGCCAAAAGCACTGAGGCCAACAGAGCTCACTTTTCAGCAGCTGGATCTTCAAGCCAAAGGATATAGTGTTTAATAAAATAAAGTTTTAATGAAAATGTGTATCCTTATTATATAAAACATTTTTATAAAAGCAATAAGGCACTCAAGGTTGTGCTATATCGGTAAGTCATGAATATATTCACAATATAATATGATCTCTTCGACCTTTATTGCTTAGCTGAAGTGACATGTGGCCAAGTATACGGTGACCCATACTCAGAATTTGTGCTCTGCATTTAACCCATCCAAGTGCACACACACAGCAGTGAACACACACACCGTGAACACACACAGGGAGCAGTGGGCAGCCATTGCTGCGGCGCCCGGGGAGCAGTTGGGGGTACGGTGCCTTGCTCAAGGGTCTCACCTCAGTCGTGGTATTGAGGGTGGGGAGAGCGCTGGACATTCACTCCCCCTCCCTGCCAGACCTGAGATTTGAACCCATGACCTTTGGGTTACAAGTCCGACTCTCTATCCATTAGGCCACGACTGCCCCATAGAGTGCAACAGTGCCCGACCACTTTTTTAGCGCTGTTGGTTTCCGGAAGTAGGGTGAGTTCAGGGTGATTGGGACACTTCTTACCATTGAGATGACTTGGATAAAATGTCCCATTCAGTCTGAATTTACCCTATTGTGTCCATTCATTTCTCCCATAGGGATTTCAAACAAATCTTTCTTTAAAACATTATAAAGCCATGAACCAAGGCAATCAGCTATGAGGTGAATTGAATTTGAAGCGAAAAAGTATTCGAAAATCGGACAAAACTATGTACTTAACGGCTTTAGTGATGGAAAGAACTACAGTGCCATGAAGCACTGTGAACAGCATAATTAAAATTAAAAATGTTGGAAAAATATAAAATTACTCATTTATTTATTTAAAAACATTTTAGATTATTTAAATATTTAAGTATTTTGAGAGCGTAGGGAGACTGACTCGATTACGCCAGAGCTGACAAGACTTCTCTGATTGGTGGAATTTTCTGTACAGCATCATGGGTAATGTAGTTTTCACCACAAATTCTGCTGTTAAACATGAATATTTTAAAAATACTTTTAAAAATAAAGGGCTAACGGCTTTAATAGAAGCAAATACTACCGATTAACAACTTCGTAGATCACAGTAGGTCTGTTCTTAAAAGTTTATACGTTATCGTTAAAAATCAGTTTCCCTATGGAGAAATTTAATGAGTTTTACTTCCTGAACCTGACTGTTGCACTCTATTAAATGTAGGGATGCAGTAATATTTAAAGTTGACTTAAAAATTCTGATCTAATCAATAATTATTTTCATATTATTGCTGATAAAGTAATAAAAATGCCAATAAAACACTAAAAAACTAAACTGCTACAAGTATAACTATAACTAATGTTACAAGTAAATTTAGACATCACAATATTATAATGTACCTGAAGTGATGACAAAGGTAATCTAAAATACAAATGACAAAAGTAATCTAAAATGACACTTTATTTTAATGTCCTATATGTTACATTTACTTACTGTAATAAATACATAACTATAAACCAAACCCTATTCCTAACCCTAACCCTATAGTAAGTACATTACTCAGCACTAAAGTGTATAATTACACTGTAACAAGGACACCTTAAAATAAAGTGTAACCTAATAAAAATGTAAAAATAGGGTAAATGAGAGTGCACACTTAAATATCCAATATCAACTATATGGTGTCGATATATTGTGCATTCCTATTTAAAAGACTCAACGACACTACGTTACATAACTAACAACTCCAAACTAGAAGAAAATATTCTTAACTTTATTACACAGAACACATACAACAGTCTTGTACTCATTTTCCAATAGTAAAAAAAGAAAAATACAACTACGGCTGTACATGCACATTGAGAGAGCTGTGTGTTGCAAATGTTAAGGTATAATACACTTTACAATCGTAACTAGATAGAGACAGTCAGAAAAATAAATACAAACATACAATACAGTTTTGCAAGGGAGGGCAAAATACTTTTTGCCAAGATATTTGGGGTGAAACACAGTTGCTATGATTAGATGTACCATGTATACTTGCAGCAGTTTTAAAATAACCATGATCAGGTCAGCAAAAATCCAGAGTGCTATTATTGAATGTTTGCTATTTTGTTCCCTTCATATGACAATAAATATTAATATACCAATAAAAAAAAAAAAACAACTAAGAAAAACAATTACATTCTGTTTGTAACTTAAATGGGTTTGCAATGCCATTTCAGATACTGTACTGTATGTACACTACTGCCGATCACTGTGAAGGTTGTTGCGGCCACTCCCGATCATCCCAGCAGTTCAAATGACTTCACCGTCACAATATTAGCGTTTTAAAAAGTTAACCAACATACCAAAATTATACTTCAGTAATCTACAGTACAACCTATTAATGTACTTTAACCTGTTACAAAACTCACCAGAAATCATTGGGCACTCGAAACACAATTGAGATACCGATGTTTGATGATACTTATCAAAAGATGATTTTCGGAATTTTATTGAAATAATTAAATGAGCAAAACCAAGCCGGCTGTTTACAAAAATGCATCCCACGCAGAGGTTTCCAGGGTCGATACTGAATCTATTCGATTGCACTACCACATGATTTTTCTTCTTTTTTTAAATGCACGCAAGGCACAACGCTAACAAGGAAAAGGTGTGTTGATCTCCGCAATTACACCGTCCTTATATTTAACAATCAAATAAATCCAGGATAAATATTCACTTGCATATATATTTTTTTGTTCACATACAGCATTTTAACATACTGCATGGTTAAGAACAGTGTCGTACTTAATATGAATGTCATGATCACAATGAGGTCCAATTAATATTTCAACTTCAAGCGTTCACATGACATGATCTGATTTCCATAAGAGCGACCTTTTGCAAGAGTCCACCATGCTAACGTCAGTCACAAAAACCATTCAGTCGGTCACAGAGCAGCATCCTTTAAATTAGAGTGCAGGAATCTCACTTTGAAATCAACTCAAAGGACATATATTTATTTTCTCAGCGATGTGGCAGACCTTGGACTTGAATCATTCCTCTTCAGTGTGTTTGTCTAGCGCTGTTGACAGTGCTCACTGAAGCTGAATGCGGACGCCTCACGGACAAGGTCTCATTTTAGAACTTTAAAGTTAGTCGTGTGGGTTGAGTGACTGTGACTGTATTTCCTTACAGGTTCTTTTAAGCTCTCGTACATTGCCAGCAACTAATAAGTGGACGTTTCTGGAAGGTATCCAAAAATCATTCATGAGCGTGTTGACGGGTCGGCCTTCGTAGAGTAATGAGTACGAAGTGCGGCTGCTAAATCTGCAGACTTATGAAAGGAAAGATATGGAATATGAAATAGATGGAAACCGAGATTACCATTTTCTTTCACCTGCTCAGACATGCACAATTTGACATTTATATGACATTATATTAGTGTGGAAATTAGTGCTAAAGATCACAGATAAATTGATGGTTATCACCCACAGATATACGCAAGGAAATGTGTCTCTTACTGGGATTTTTTTTTTCTTCTTCTCATGAAGTTATTGAAATATCATCTTTTTATTATATCATTTGCGATAACAGTTTTGGCTTCTTTCAAATTTACTTCACCAAGATTCAAGAATACAAAATCATACACACTTAAAAGAAACTCAGCACCAAAAACCTGAGAAAGAAGTTTAAACACTCCAGTAGAATCATCCAAAGCAAATTTGATCAGTTTAAAATAACGCAAATGTATCTGGAAAGGGATTTACAAGAAAATATACAATGACTGATATTATTTGGTTGTATGAAATGTGACCTGTGGATATCAAGACTAACTAAATCACCCATTGGACTTTATAGAGGAAATGAATATTCAAACCTGTTCAGATCAGTTCCTCTGTCCCATTTGGTATACATTTATGATCAACCTAAAGGGTATATGAGGAACAGAATTGATGTAGCTTACATTAGGGCATATTGTCTGTGTCTACACTAAAAACATATCTAAGAGCAGCATAAAACGTATTAGACCAAGTAAGGAGTCTATCCTACTGCTTGTAACTATGTCAGCTCAGTACAAGTACACGTGCAGGTTATCTTTGTGATTCCTTTGTCGTTTGAACACCATTAATGGCAGATGAGCATTGATGGATGCACTATGTTTTTACGAACTGTGTGCTATATTATATTGAACGCATAGATCTTGTGTGTGTGTGTGTGTGTGTGTGTGAACAGTATTTTGCATACATCTGTACATGTACAGTAAATCAAATAATCACATACAGCGTCCCCAAAAAGTATTTGGACATTTGAGCCTAACTTAGAGTGTAATTGCATTAGACAACATTTCATTGAATCAAATAAATAAATTATTATTATCACTGAAGTAATGGCTGCTGGAAATTCAGATTTGCCATCAAATGAATACATTTCATTTTAAAACATAGCTATAACTAATCAAAAGATCTCAAATCTCCACTAAATAAAGGGGATTCTCCATCTTTAATGGAAATGGAAATGCAAGAAATGTGAGAAAAGTGACTGTTATGAGAAAGGGATAATTTGCTTGTCAATGCCACTTGGTTTAATGACATTCGTACATTTTTAAGCATGACTTAAGTGTCCAAATACTTTCTGGGCACACTGAAGCTTTTTTTAAAACTCTTTGTTTCTTTCTTTTTTTGCTGTTTGTCATTTTTATCGATTATTTAAAAAACGAAATAAAATCATGTTATTTTACAGGAAAACAGGACACATCAGTTACCTCAATTCACACTGTTCAATACTGAGCAAAAAAACCAATCAGTTATTCACGATTACATGAATTTTTGCTTCTCTTTTCACATACAAAAGGTTGGAGAGACACAGATAGTGATTCTATTATTATTTCTACCCAGCTAACAAACTGACTCCATTCACAGTCCAGTTCACTGTTTCAAAACACGGTTAAATCCCAAAGCATCTTATTACAGACCCATAAACCCACACTGACACTTCCCTTCAGAAATAAAGCATAAGGCAAAACAATTTAAATGATAAAGATGATGATGATGATAATAAGTACTCTCCTTCTCTGTGTGTGGGACTGTGAGTCTGTGTTTGGACGGAGAAGCGGACGCGCTGCTTTAGCATCAAAACTTGCTGAGGGCCGAGAGAGTTAAAACGAGAGTTAGAAGCAAGAATGAGCTGGTTGGCGATAAGGCTGCGTTGTTCACATCGTGTATCGCTCCGGGGCCTGTGGGAAGAGAAACCCTACATGTTAACAACCTCCCAAACATTCACCATGTGTATCATCATGCATTCTGCTGTTCAAAGAAATTGTTGCGAACACGTCGTCAGAGTTAGCGGATGCCTCAGGGTGACAAGACGAGAGCTGATGTAATTGCATTAGGCAAACATTTGACACATTGCGACGCTCGTTGATTGTGCCAAGTTATACTTGACATGGGTTTTATGCATAAATTAACATGCATTTAGTTATTAGAAGTAGCCTCTTACCGTACAAAATAATGCTGGCGTTTGTTATTCCCAGCGTGTTCATGGCAACACAGGTGTAGTTCCCATAATCCTCTTCGGAGACGTTAAAGAATGTTAGCATGGACTGTTTACCCTTGTTTTCGATCTTGACCCCGTTGAATCCGTTGAGGAGTCTGGAAAATTGTGTTAAGATGAGTCTTTATTAAATCTACATAAGTGGACGGGTGACGGCACAAATTAAAATACCGCTCCCTCGCACACAGCTGCATGTGATGTAAATGTCTAACAAATACAGATATTTTTATATTTTTAATTAACTAGCTCTGTCAGAGCCATGGCTTAGTGCAGGGGTGTCCAAACTCGGTCCTGGAGAGCTACTGTCCTGCAGAGTTTAGCTCCATCTTGCCTCAACACATCTGCATAGAAGTTTCTAGTATGGCTAGTAGGGGTAGGGGGAAATCGATTTACATATGAATCGCGATTCTATCTTCTACCGATTCACACATTTCAAAAATTGATTTTCTAAAGGTTTGTTATTAACGCGATGTTGTTGGAGGGTGGTAGTCAACTGCGAGAGCATTGCACACAGGCTTGCAATGGGGGAAGCTTACTTGACAACAGTTTCTATATCAATATCTTAAAGGATTAGTCCACTTTTAAATAAAATTTTCCTGATAATTTACTCACCCCCATGTCATCCAAGATGTTCTTGTCTTTCTTTCTTCAGTCGAAAAGAAATTAAGGTTTTTGATGAAAACATTCCAGGATTATTCTCATTATAGTGGACTTCAATGGCCTCCAGACGGTTGAAGGTCAAAATTACAGTTTCAGTGCAGCTTCAAAGAGCTGAAGAGGAATATGGGTCTTATCTAGTGAAACGATCAGTCATTTTCGAAAAACAATACAACTGTATATGCTTTATAAACACAAATTATCATCTTGCACGTGCTTCCGCTTTCCGTATTCTTCAAAAAGCTTACGCCGTATGTCCTACGCCTTCCCTATTCAACTTACGGAACGAACGCGGCACCAGTTTCGTTTTTTACCATAAGTTAAATAGGGAAGGCGTAGGACATACCGCGTAAGCTTTTTGAAGAATACGGAAAGCGGAAGCACGTGCAAGACGATAATTTGTGTTTTTAAAGCATAAACAGTTCTATTTTTTCCGAAAATGACTGATCGTTTCGCTAGATAAGACCCTTATTCCTCGTCTTGATAAGACCCTTATTCCTCTTCAGCTCTTTGAAGCTGCACTGAAACTGTAATTTTGACCTTCAACCGTCTGGAGGCCATTGAAGTCCACTATAAGGAGAATAATCCTGGAATGTTTTCATCAAAAACCTTAATTTCTTTTCAACTGATGAAAGAAAGACATGAACATCTTGGATGACATGGGGGTGAGTAAATTTTCAGGAAAATGTTATTTAAAAGTGGACTAATCCTTTAAAGGGTTAGTCCACCCAAAAATGAAAATTTACAAAAATGATTTACTCACCCTCAAGCCATCCTAGATGAAAAATGCATCCATCCATCATAAAATTAATACATACAGCATTTGATGGCCTGCACTCACACTGCACTTAACGTTCCAGGCCGGAGCACGCTTACGTCATATACGATGCAACTTTTTTTATGAAAGAAAACAGGAAGAAAAGCACTTTCGCTAAAATACTGCCTTGTAGATTTATCATTTATGCTGTGCAGCGATTCTTACTTGCACGTATAAGAGGATTATTACGAAGACAGCTGGCGTCAATGGAGAAATTTGCAGCTTTACTCACAAACTACAATTCCTGTTCATCAATAAGGTGAGAACCAGACCCGTTATAAACCCAAATGCACTTGAATTAATTATATTAATTGAAAAGTGTAATATCCAAGTAGTAATAAAGATGTTTGCTGTTTTAATGATTACAGTAGCGCACACAAAAGTAGCAGCTGTTCCGTGATCCGGCACAGTTAGCGCTCACACTGCATGCTACTGAACCGTGCTCTGGCCCACTTCTTCCAAGCGGCCCAGGGATGGCTAAACGAACCGCGCCCGGGCACAGTACAGAGCGCGAACACAGGCTTTGGGGTAAAATGTGTTCAGGCACAGTTCAGAGAGCCTAGTATGAGTACACACCCTTATATACCTATGGCCTGAGGGTGAGTAAACCATAGGATAATTTTCATTTTCGGGTAAATTATCCCTTTAACTCTTTCCCCACCAGCGTTTTTTTTTTCATGTCATGTCATGGCCCCCTGAATAATTTGATGTATGAATATCTGAACATGCAATATATCAAAAGAAAGAACACACCCTCTGCTTTTAAACAAACAAACAAACAAAAAAAGCCTGTTTTATTCTAGCTTCATGCATTCTTTTTTATCAACACTTGAATATGGGAAATTTCATTTAAAAAAAGCAACTGAGAAAACTGCCTTTTTGCCAAAGACTACATCTGGATTAGATTCAGAATGATCAAAACACAGATGGAGTACACCGAGTCCATCAGCACCTCCAAAGCTTCACAGTCATATAGCTCGTCCTGGGTCCCCATTTCATTCTGTAACGTTAGACAGTTTTGATTCATATGCTGTTTAATGTTTATGATCGCATTATTCTACATATGCATTTGATTACATATGATTTTTGCTTGTTTCTGCATCTTCTTCGCCTGTTTTTTCATCGAGATTCAGCACTCTTTCAGATAGCACCCCCTACCTTATAACAGTGAAAACACAGAAAGCCGTAAAATCTTGTCTTTGGCGAAGAAGTGTTTTCTCATAAAAGACAAGATAACTCGTTAATGGCAGGGAAAGAGTTAACGAATAGAAAATAATGTATAGTTACCGGCACACATCAAACTTTTCTTGCAGTCTTGATGCCTCTTTTGTGCACAGGTACTTTTTACTCTCCTTCTACTCTCATCTGAACTCTTCCCTCTCTTCATTAAAGCTGCAATGAGATTTAATATCTCCCAGATATCACAACAAAGCAAAACAAGCCCCTTAAAACACAATATAATAAGCATACATGGCAAAACTGTACCAGGGGAACAAATTTTACTAGTATTACCCATATCCTACAAAATTAAAAGGAAGGAAATGTAATGTATTATGAATAAAATAGTTATTAATATTTAGATATTATAAATTGGTAAAGTAAAACAATACCATGAGATAATTTCCTTTCCTTTATTTTTTCCAGTTTTATTTTTTGAGTTAAAATATAATTAAAAAAAAATTCAAAGTTTAAAATCAAATCTAAAATCAAATCCAGGTATATATCGAATCAAAATTCAATTCAAATTTGAGAATCGATTTTTAATCGAATTGTGACCCCAAGAATCGATTTGAATCAACTCGTGAGATTCCAAAAGATTCCCACCCCTAATGCCTAGTGAGACCTTGGCTAGCTGGCTCAGGTGTGTTTATTTGCGTTGGAGCTGAACTCTGCAGGACAGTGGCCCTCCAGGAACAGGATTGGACACCCCTGGCTTAGCGGTTTGTTGAGCCTTGAGAGATGCAGGTTCTAATCCCATTTTCTCCTCTTTCTGCCTAAACATTTGACTTTCACTGTCAATCAACAGTAGCAATAAATAAATAAATAGATAAAAATGGCTAGCCTTACCTGCGCTCCCCCTTATACCACTGAAAATCCGCCAGAGGAACCGCAGACGCCTCGCACCACAAAACTCCTTTCTGTCCAACAGCCGTTCCTGTGCTCCGAGCTCGTGAAATGACGGGTGGGTCTGTGAAATGAATCACGTGTAATTGAGGAATTCATAAAAGCATGTTGGATGGCGTCAACAGGAATTTGCTTAGAATGAATGAGATACTCACAGTTTACAGTAACCTGAACAGTCCTCACGTCTGGAGGAGAGATGTCGTTCGAGGTGATGCAGTCGTACGAGCCGGACATCTCTTTGGTGATTCCAGTCATTTCCACATATTCACCCTCGGTAATGATTCGGTTACCTGTATCAACACACATGAGGTTAAAACAATTATTGACATACATAAATTCATATGATAAAACCAATGAATTATAGAATTACTCTGGGTAAAAGGCCTGAGGGGCTACAGTGATATAGTGGAGATAGGGATGTGCGTTAGCTACAGGGAACATCTGTTATGCAACAAGGTTCTGTTTTGTTGCTATTTAGTGTTTTTGGCGATAGTACCTCAAATGAACTCTATTGTACTCTATTAAAAGGCCAACATTCTGTGCCACTATCATTCATTCATAGCTCAGTATCAAACCTATGCCAGCTGTTTTTGCCGAGGACAGTGGCTGAAAGTATCATAAGTGCAAGCATTCTTGCTTAAATTAATTTCCAACATGAGAAATGTGTTTTCTCAAGCAACATGAGAAAATAAGAGTGAGCCACTGTTCAGGAATCCTAAAGCAGGCACACTTATTCTGCTATGATCTCTCTAAAAACGAACATTATCTCAGTCTGAAGGCAGAAATAGGTTAGTGAATGTCAATAAGACAAATATGTTACGCTTGGCTGACCTGGACTGACCCTCTATTGTTATTCTCTGCTTACGTCGATCATTTCACAAAACCCACCTGTATCTCCAATTCTATTATCAAGCAAAGAAATGATTCAGTTATTCCTCTGAGGGAATGAAATAAAGTTTCACCCTGAGGTTCAGACAGCCAGTTAGTGCAAATGCCACTCACAGCACAAACTCCACATTATGCCATCTCATTAATACAGCCTCAGTCCTTCATTTAGTGAAAAGGTTGAGGAGTGGACTTAGGTTGTTATTTTGTTTCTAATAACATGGCCTTGGGGATTGTGGGAAAGGTTGGTAATTATGCATATCTCCTTATATGACTCAGCCTTGTAATGCTTAAAAAGTTTAAGCAATCATTGAGAGGATGGTTCACCACAGATTATGCTCAACATGAGCCAAAGTCTGAAAATTACATCCTCGAAATTTAAAATAGTACTTGTAACACAGTTCGTAAGTACGGGAAGAAGGAGGCGGGAACCGGCGAACATTCAAACAAACTTTAATTCAAAATAAACAGAACAAAACGAAAGTAATGCCGGCAGACCCTCGCGGACGTCTGCCGGCCACACAAACATAATAAAACATAAAATAAAGTCCAGGCCTGGTCCTCTCTCGTCCGTTCACTGTCGTCGCTCCTCCTTTTATGCCTCCGGAGCTCCTCCGTGAGGGACTCGAGGCCGGTGCGCCTCACAGGTGACGATCATTAACACTCGCGTCACCGGCCTCGCGCCGTTCCCTCACGGCTCTCGCCCGCCCTGCTCGCCACAGTACTATTTATCCATGTGAGAAGAGACTAAATATTTTAAATATAAACTGGAATTTAAGTGTGAACCATATGATACAGCAGTTTTCGGCTCAAAGGTTTTCTCACCTTCATATGGAAGCTTGTTTATGCCATGGAATAAAAAATAAAAAAAGGTAACTGCGACTTTTTATCTCATAATTCTGACACTTGCAAATGCATAACTTAAAATTCTGACTTTTTACTCAGAAATGTAAGATATAAACTTGAAATTGTGAGAAAAATAGAATTGTAAGATAAAAACTCAATTGTAAGAAAAAAAGTAAGAATTGTGAGATAAAAATTCTCAATTACCTTTTCTTTTTTTTTTACTACGTGGCGGAAACAAGCTTCCGTACACTCATGTCACTCCAAACTTGATATTTTCCCCCTCTTTTATGTCCCTTTTCCCCATCTTTTATGTTCCACAGAAGAAAAATCTATTTCCTTTATGATTTTGAAAACAGTCCAGGTGTTCAGACAACTGAATTTGTGATAAATACTGCCAAAATGTATTTAAATGCAAATAATAATGTATAAATCAAGTATTATTATTAAAAAAAAATCAGCGCAATGTTTCAAATGATGGTTTCTGATCATCTCACTCCCAGCAAACTTTTCTTGTATTAAAGGTATGTTTTATAAAATACTGTATGCATGTTCAAAAGCACCACTAAATGACTGGAAATTACAAGTGAAGGTCGTAGTGTTTCTCACTTCATAAACTCTTATCCATGTAAAGTACAGCTAAAAGACAACACTTATTGAATCAACTGCAGTTATATGTTTGACCCTGCTGTAGCTTGTGTTAATATTCACCATGAAGTGTGCTTCTAACGCACGGTTTAGCTTTCTGTAGCTATAAACTGGAAAAAGAAGAACATACAGTATCACATGTGTAAATACAAATCCCACAGACAGTCGACTAAAGAGCTGCTTTGCAATGCTGCATTTTATTTATTCTCATGTAGTTTTCAATTATATTTAACTATTAAAGTGGTCAGTTTGATCTTGGAACTGCGATGGGGTTAGTGTAGATAGCCACGGTGAACAGCAATGATTTATAACGTTTACTTTAGAGACAGAAAGCAAACACCGGGCCCATAGCAATTACATCCAGCACTGAGTAATAATCCTGCTGCTGTCATGAGACTGTCTTCCTGAACAGAGCAGAAGATTATTAGAATGTAAAGGAGAACGACAGTGTAAACAGGAAGAAATAAATAAACTGGTCTGTGCTGTCTGCGTACAGTCAGAGAGAGGAAAAAGAAGCGAGTGAGAAATGCTCCTATAACTAAATTTAGAAGATTAGGATCAAAGGGAAAGACTCGCTCTCATGTTACAGTCAGAAAATCAAGTAGTTTATACAGATCACGCCACTGAAGCAGACAGTACAGTATTAAGATAAGGCTTTATTTAGGAGATGTCTGACTTTATTAAGGTTGTATTATTGAATATCTGCTCATAAGTGAATTAAGCTGACTCATCTTTTTAACTGGTTTAAAAAGAAAAGAAAAATAAATTTTCTTTTCCCAGACACACTTAATATTCATTCTGTTTTCATGAATATGTCATCATTGAAAACTAGACCTTGACTAATCCTTATCCATTAAACATCCATCTGATACTTTCAGTATCCATCAGAAATCATATTTCCATAAATCTGTATCCATGTTTTCTGCACACACACACCCTACTGGAATTGGAGACAGTGTTGGGTCTAAGTAATTCATTACTGTAATTCAATTACTTTTCCCTTGAATAAGTAAAGTAAGGGATTACTTTAAATTTTTCTGTAATTTAATTACAGTTACTTCTGATGTAATTGCATTAAATTCTGTATTGACAATAGAACAATTATATATGAAACAATAAAAGACTTAACATCAAAATTTAACAGCTAATGTTAAAATGTATGTTTTTAATGTAACTTTCTCCCTTTGAATACTTTGGTCAGTTCAAGAATAATTTATGGAATTGTATATTATTTATTTTAAAAAGCAGTTTCATGTCTATCCTTGTATTATTTAATTGGTTGATATGGCAGTAAGTAATGCAATACTTTTTTAGTAATTACTACAGTCATGTAATTACATTGTTGAAGACGTATTTAGTACAATTAGTAGCTAGTAATTAATTACTCCTTTAGAGTATATATATATATATATATATAAATAACTTTTCTGAGAGAGTTTTACCATGTTCGTAGTTTTACTAAAGAACACCATATCAGCATGCTAAAACCCTCTCATCACTAATTCATACCCTTTAAAACATAAATAGGAAAACAACAACATCAAAATATAGGGGGAAAGAAGTAGATTCAACTTTGCTAATCTAGAAGACTACTAGTCAACACGCTCTAACTGTAATAGCATGCGTTGATCCCAAAGCAGCAGATCCATGTATGGAAGTGAAATGGAATCAGAAAATTCCCAGACTCTCAGGCACCCACGAAATACACTGAAGTGGGTCAATGGCTTCATGCGTTAAAACGGGTCATTCAATATTTCCGGTAATGCGACGTGAAGGTAGCTAGGCCAATGACTGAGCTGCAAATGCTGTCTTACTGCTGCATTGTATCATCATGTGAGCATGTGCTTTAACACTCCACAGCAGGCATTCTGGGCTCCTTCATCAACTAATAAACACATTATGGAATGATATTACACATATAATGAGATTTCAGTGTGCTAATGATTTCGTAATAAGCCGCTGACCGTCATTACTGTTTGTCAACATACCTAATTGCGTTTTGAAATCGTCCCTAAATGGACTACCTCCTTAATAGAAATTCAAATGATGATTACTTCAGATTGTAAAGCAATGACTAAGCTAATTACAGGAAGTCGTAATGTTTATAACTGGGAAAATTAGGATATCACAAGGACTTTTCATTACATGCTGCATGCAGCAAGTTATAAAAGCCATTTCCAATAAACAGGTTTTCAAAGAACCGCAAACCAGGCTGATGAAATCCATCCTCAAAAACTGCCCAAAGACCTGCGGTAGCTTCACGGAATTTATATTTTTCCTTTTCTATTATCACTTTGTTGTGGGCTATTGTTAAAAACACTAGTAGTGCTTTATCTCGCCTTACCCCATTCAATCTGACCTGGGCTCTAAGAAAGCTGTAAGGCAGAGAGGTCTGACATTTGGATGAGAGAGCTAGAAAGAAAGAGGAAAGTACAGTACAGCAAAAAAAATAAAAATTCTGTCATCATTTACTCACCCTCAGAGCGGCAAAGTTACTTGTTGCCACATTTGAAAATGGAGGGTGGATGGAGAAAATGTACCACTCATAAATATTTCTTAGCAGGCCTAAAACTGCAGCTTTTATTATATATACAGTATATGAGGAAGAACAAAACACTAAACTTTAAGTTCATGGTTAAATTATTTATCTGACAAAATTATTTGGCAAAAAAGGTAAACTACAGCAACAGGTTTTATTTTAGAAATACAAAAAGGAAAAGGCATATTTTAGATAGATAGATAGATAGATAGATGATAGATAGATGATAGATAGATAGATAGATAGATAGATAGATAGATAGATAGATAGATAGATAGATAGATAGATAGATAGACAGATAGACAGATAGATAGATAGATAGCCCATATGATTTTCCTTTTTCCATGGAACACAAAATGAGTTTCCACACAAAGGGTGCACTACATTCCATGCCTTCTAAAGCTAAATGTTAGCTTTGTGTGAGAAACACATCAAAAATCATTGATGAAATGTCATTATTCCTTGCAGATACATAGTTCCTTGCAAATACTGATTTCTAACCGTTCTACTGGAATAAAACCTTACAACATATACATATTTGAGGACCATTTGTAGCAAGCAGATGATGACTTTTATTTTATTATTGAACAAAGGTTGCTTTCAAAAAATAGGAATGATTGAAGAAATGGTCTTGACTATATCAATGCAACATTGAAAGAATACCTGCACCGCCTGCAGTACTTGAACCCCAGCTGTTGAGAGAACGTTGTCTGTATTTTGCTGTCATCTCTCAAGCAGAGTGTCTAAATCCTCCAATCATGCCCCGGTAGGCAGCAGGTCACCATGGTGACACAGTTCAGTGAAACTGATCATTGCTGGCCCTCCACTCCTGAATGACCTTTCTCTCTTTTTACTCTCTCTCTCTCTCTCTATCTGCTTCTTTTTACTCTTGCACACTCAAACAAGTGCTGCCAAACAAATAACTTGCTATGGTGTAATTTATGTATGAACGCATCTTCATTAAGCCAGTCAAAGTCAAGCAACACTAATTAAAACAGAGATTTTGTTTCTAACTGCCAATCAATTACTGCCTAGTAATGTGGCCCCTTGAGAGGGAAGAGGCCATTACAACTCGGTGGGATGTCGTTTTTACAACCAATGGATCTGCTCTCTTGAGTGTCATTCTGCATGGAATGTTTGGCTCTTGGTGCAGCGACGAATTTAAGATGAGAGTAGAAAGCTCCTATGATTTGACCATATCCTTTGGTTGGCACATACATCTATTTAATATTATTAAACTCTATTTATGTTGGTCTTGTTTAACCCTCAGAGACCCAAGTAGTGATACTTATTATGCATTTCTTTTATTCTCCTTGAATGTGTTTTTAGAAAGCGAGTGATTATGAAAATCATGATTTCTATGCATAAACATAAAACGAAATAGGATCTGACTGTGGCACAAAGTCACTTTTTGTAGTTTACAAAGCCTGGGGCTGTCAAAGAGACCGGTCAGACCATGAAAGAACAGTGAGAACTGTTAGGTAATAGGGGTTATTTTATTTTTCATTGCATAAAACATTGCCTATTAAAAGTATAAAGACAGACATGCTTTTACTTTGAAGCCTTCGCAATCAGCTAGAAGGCTGAAACTTCAGTATGTTTATTATACAAACCCGCTGATGCTCTGTAAAGTTTTATGATCCTGGAATATTTTTATAACTTACACCTAAATGCATATTAATATTCATTTCACATTTAATAACATGCCATAAAAATGCTGCCTGCCAATGCCAACTGTTGCAATAGTGCAACATTCGAAAAACGTTATTCATTTATAAACTGATATATTTTTTTATGATGTTGACACATTCCTATCACAACATACTATGTTGGGAGCTAAGAAAAAATATATATAACAGGGTGATTTCTAAATTTGCTAAAATGATCCAAACAGTTAGCAATGGTGTCGGCAGGCTGTGACTTTAGCACATTCAAATTGTAAATATTTCTTGCCAAAATTGTTGCTAATATATATTTCAAAGCCTGAGTAGCTGATGGTAAGGTATGTAAATTCAATCTGTTCATCATATATAAAGCGATCATGTCTCTTAGTCCAAAATTTGGACTAAACCGTTCAATACATGTGGATTAGTTTTCCGATCTCTATGAACTTTTTGAAGTGTCAAACTGTCAGTTGTAGCTGTCTATGGAGGGACTGAAAGCTCTCAGATTTCATCAATAAACTTACGGGTTTGGAACGACATGAGGGTGAGTAATTAATGACAGAATTTTTTTTCATTTTTGGGTGAACTATCCCCTTAAACAGTTTAGTGGTCATTAAATATGTCTGCAGAATTCTGAAGTTGACCAATCAAAATCAAGGATTCCAAAGAGTTGTAAACAATTATTACAGTTTTACTACAGAGGGTCTACATGAGATAAACCCTTCGTTTGACAAAATATGATACATAAATATGCTACCATGTTCCCATTGATGCATGTGTAAAATATTAGCTTCACCTGAGTGTATTGTGTAACGTAATGAATTGCTCTTGTCAACAGATTCCGCCAGAAAGAAATCATCCGGCCACCCCAAAAAACCTTTGGCAAATTTGGGCCATAAATCAGTGCAGCCAAAAACAAGTCAAGCACTGTACGTTCATCAGAGTGTTAATTCTGTCAAATAGAAATAAATAATGATTTATCACCAAGGCCTCCCAGCTTCTGCTGCCCCCTCCTTCGTTCTCTCTCCTCGCTGGCGTGACGGGGAAGCATGACGCCGTCCCCTCGGCCCCATAAGTCACATGTGTGAGTTTGTAATGGAAAGATAAGAGGCCAGCGATGCATCCAGGGAATACGTGTTCTTTTCAGGCTTCATCGACTATGTGACTGGTTTAATAAGATGGAGAAGAGGTTGATTGTGCTTGAAACACATGAGCATGGCTTGATAACACTGGTTTGGGACAGGGAATATGAACTAGTTAGTATGTGACTCGAGGGAGGGATGCCACAGTCACTGGTGTAATGCTACAGCATATTAGCAAATGTGTCATTTCACAGAAAGAAAATCTAAATTCTGTTTGTTCTACGTTTACACGCTGTACAGTCATTAAACATTTACTTGGAGTATGTAACCTTTGTCACATCAGTGCACAAACATACAACCCAAATTATGATTTATTATATAGGTATTTAATTAGCTGTGAATATTTTATCATGAGTGGCAAGCTGATGTATTTTTGTCATATACTTTTATTTTCTGTGGAACACACACACACACAAAAAGATATATATATATTTTTTATACAATAACAGTCAGCGGCGTCCCATGTTGTTTTGAACCCCACTGACTTTCATTGAATGAACCAGAAAAATTCAAAATATCTTCTTCTGTTTTCCACAGAATAAAGAATGTCATACGGGTTTGGAATGACATGAGGAATTTTCATTTTCAGGTGAACTGTTCTTTTAAGCCTTTACTTGTGTTCTATTGTCTTTAACTGACCACAAGCAGCTCTGTCAAGTGTAACCAGAGAGTATAAAAGCAGAAGAGAGAAGGAGAGGAAGAAATGACAGTGGCAGTGAGATGGAGAGAGAGAAGCATGACAGAGGAGCGCTTGAGAGAAAGCGAGAGAGTGATGTGAAAACTGTCATGGTTCCAGGACTAAACAAAGCCCTCTCACAGCTGAGACACTACAAAATGGAGATGCTCACATCAGCCTGATTCCTCTTAACGTTTACAATCCCAGTTTCATCACATCACAAGAAGACAGCAGCAGTTCAAATGAGAGACTTCTGAACTGACAGGGAAAACGCAGAAACAAAAACCTCACGGTTGGATTTCAGAGTGTGTTTAGACTAAGATATTCATCATTTAATCCAGTTATACTATCAAGATACTTCAAAAAAATCCTTGCTGGAAAGGAATATAAGCTGATTAGCTGGTCTCTCAGTGTTGCTGGTCCCAGAAGGATTTGGCCATGCTGGGAGACATAAAAGAATGTATACTTAAAGGGTTAGTTCAACCAAAAATGAAAATTCTGTCATTAATTACTCACCCTCATGTCGTTCCAAACCCGTAAGACCTTCGTTCATCTTCGGAACACAAATGGTCCAGAAAGGTATTAAAGACATTGTTATAAAAGTCGACGTGACTGCAGTGTTTCAACCTTAATTTAATGAAGTGACGAGAATACTTTTTGTGCGACTCATTATTGGCCGTCTCCTGCGTCAGCATCACACGCACGCGTTGTGCTGCTCACGTGATCAGCTTTGGCCAATTCTGAGCCGGCATTTGGATGTAAACACGGAAGCCTTCACTGTGCTTACAGCGGCAACTACGAAAGGATAATGACAGGGAAGAGAAGAGATTGTTGAATAAAGGCGTTATTTTTGTTTTGTTTTTGCGCATAAAAAGTATTCTTTTCACTTCATAAAATCAAGGTTGAACCACTGCAGTCACGTCGACTGTTTTAACGATGTCTTTAGTGCCTTTCTGGACCTTGAAAGTGGTGGTTAAATTGCTGTCTATGGACGAGACATATACCTCACGGATTTCATCAAAAATATCTTAACTTGTGTTCTGAAGATGAATGAAGGTCTTACGGGTGTACCTGAGGGTGAGTAATTAATGATAGAAATTTCATTTTTAGGTGAACTAACTCTTTAAATATTGTACTTATTAATTACAAAAGCTGCATTTAAAAAAGCTTAAATAAAAATGTGTAGACTAACAACAATAAATGTACAATATATATATTTTTAAATGCACCTTTATTTACACTACCGTTCAAAAGTTTGAGGTCGGAAAGGTTTTTTTTATCTTTTTGAAAGTCTCTTCTGCTCACCAAGGTTGCATTTATTTGACCAAAAACAGTAATGTTTTGAAATATTATTACAATTTAAAATAAATGTTTTGTTTTAATATATTTTAAATGATGGCAAGACTGATTTTTCAGCATCATTACTCCAGTCTTCAGTGTCACATGATCCTTCAGAAATCATTCTAATATGCTGATTTGCTGCTCAAGAAACATTTCTTATTATTATTAATCTTGAAAACAGTTGTGCTGATCAATATTTTTGTTTAAACCGTGATGATATTTTTCAGGATTCTTTCATGAACAGCATTTATTTGAAAGAGATATCTTTTGTAGCATAAATGACTGTCACTTTTGATAAATTGAATGCATCCTTGCTGAATAAATATACAAATATTTCTAAAAAAAAAAAAAAAACATATCAACTGAGTCATTTTGATCTACTGTCACAAAATTGGGGGGAAAACAATTGTAGTTCAGTTAGTAGCATCGCTACTTCGTTACTCCTCAATGCTACAGTTGGGTTGTGAAATATTCACTCTGTTTCTCTCACTCAGTGGGAAGAGAGAAGAGCCTGTGTGAAAGCATTAGTCAAAATGTTCATCGTTAGCAAATAATGAAACAGTCAGATAATGCCATCTCCATCAGATGTTTCACATAAAAACCCAAGCACACAGGGAGGGTTGCTCATTGCAGAAATGAATAATGTAACAAATAATGTACACTGCAATTGTACTTGCAACGTCGTTTTGCATTTGAAACAATATCCAGGCAATGTGCAGTAAATTATGCTAGTGCTAAAGGAAGATGCTGCTGTGGAAATGTGCACTTACTGACAAAATGATTCTCAACACAGTAGTAGAGATAAAATATCTACTGTAAAGGCTTTAAAACAGTCTCATAGAGACCGTGCTCATTCCCGTCCCGTCGGAGTAAAACTACAGTGGATTAGTCAGGCTTGTCCTGGCAGCTCTTCATTGATCCCACTGTTAATCTGACAGATAGCTGATAACCAGGCCAGCCCTGCTATAGGGGTCACATCTCTACATATATCGGGGAAGCATAACTTCTCTCAAGACTAACTGCATGAGTATAAGTGTAGGTTATATAATATGTGGATATAACTAGGCCTGCAATTCTGCCAAAGCTCAGCAGATTTCTGCTCCCATCATTCACAGTATTCCTCCCCTTGTCTGGTTGTTTATACGTTTTTCCTCATTATAATTGCATTTTGAATAAATGTTGTTTATAAAGCTAGATTTGCATACCTTGAAGGAAATATCCATGCTTGTAAGGCAGCAAAAGAACAACTCTAAAGTTTTAGGCTAAATGATAGTTAGGAAAGTCAGAAATCCAAACAAGGTGGGAGAGATAGGAGATTCATAGAAATATGCAATATTAATAGAAAAAGATAAACAGTATATAAAGAAATACCAATAATAGGACTGTATGCAAATATAATGCCATATGCAATTATAATGATGTCATATGTATGGGTCTATATATAGGAGACTGAGACTAGCTGACATACTTTTAGGTATATTTTTAAAACTCAATATCTATAGGGATACAACTTAAAGTCTTGGCTAAAAAAGGTAACATTTCCACCATTATTGCCTAAGAAAAAAAAGATACAGTTCACTGAACAATAGCCTCCAGAATAGTGGGGCTATTGGAGTTTTATTTGATTTCAGCTTATTTTAAACTGAATTCAAAATATCATTTTGCCTGACCAAACAATTATGAGAAAAGAAAAAAACAACAACAACTTTCGGGTACAATCTACCTTAATTGTATGGCTTCCTCTTGTCTGAATTTATGCCAGTGTGTGAGGATAAAATTCACAAAATCATCCTACTTTAATATGGCTGCTTGAAACTAACATACAAAACCATTGCTAGAAAAAAAAAATATAAAAACACTTGTGTAGTTGGAATTTTGACTCTTTATAGTTACTAAGATACAGAAATTAAGGTTTGAAGACATTTATTATTGCTAGCACTTGTATTTTTATATCTGTCTTAGTTACCAGTTGACCAGTGGAACTTAAATTCTGTTGTTTTCTGTATTTCCAGTGTTGATCCTCTCAGTGTTGTGGCGTGTAAAATGATGCCGCATTATGCTAAATCTCTTTGGCGAATACAAAAGCCTTTAAGAACACAGTGAGAATTATGGAGATATAAAAGTAATCCAAATGATTTCTCTTTAAACCCATTTGCTACAGCAGTCGTACCTGGTAGGCAGAAACGTGCCGTTAAAGCGCTTAAATGAAATCTCATTGAATTCGGAGTTGTAGCGGTAAAGGGAGCATTTACTTAATTAGCCTGTAAGAGAATAATGCTTGTGAATGTGAGTGTGTGTTTGAGAGCTAGACTGAATGCGGAGAGATAATGCGATAAAGAAACAATATGACAACGGTGAAAATACAGCACTTGAGATTAGAGCTCTACCACTGCCTGGCCCATATATAACCCACTCATATATGATGAGAGCAAATGCATACATGAACATGAACACAACCACCCACATACACAAACAAACACATGCACACAGACAAGCAGCAACGGAGGTAAACAAGCCTCTTCTGCTCCTTCTAGTGCTTCTACTTTAAAGAGTACATCTGCTTGGTTTCATACTCGCATTTGACCCACATCCGGTTTCAAAGTGGAAAAAAGGCATGAAAATATTTTTTTGAGCCAGGAAACTACTTCCACTCTCCTGGCTGGGCTTTCTAGACACAGACAGAATGGGGACAGTTTAATTTGATGTATGGTGATACAATCACACCTTCTCAGCAGAGCAGAAAGAAAGGTTATGAGGAAAAATGATAACGCTTTATTTTACAATGCCCTAATTACCACAAAATAACTACACAATTATCCTGGGGCCGCTCACCGAGGTCACTTTGCGCCTGGAGCCTGGTGCAAAAAGAAACTACAATAATTATGACGCAAACCTTTGAAAACACCTTTGCCTCTGTCTGATAGTTACCAAATTCTCCTGAAGCAAAGCTGTTCTTCTGCTGGTGTTGCGTTTTCACAGATTTCTAAATGAAAGAGGGAGTTGGATGGAAAGATGAAATGGGAAAGATGTTGTAATAGTAGTTGCACTTGGTGCTTTTAAAGAGTGTCGCTGGTGTTTATTTATTTATTTATTTTTACAAATCGTACTTGTCTATTGCAAAATATGTATGAAGATCTTTTTTTTATTATTATTTTGTTTGCAATGTTGCTTCTAAGCTGTTTTGTAAATTATCACTAATCAATAAAAGTGAAGTGTATATTTTTTGTGCATCTAGCACCACAAATAAGAATGGCAAAAATAAGTTACAAAATTTTAAATTAAAAAAAACTAAATTAATTATTGTTTTCTAACAACCTTGAAAACCTCTCCTTATCAGGCATTTGTCAGACAAACAGGTAGTCCCGTCCCAAACTCAAGCCATTGGTCGAGCCAATGTTGTTATTTCCAGCACAGTCTGGCTGCTTAAAGGATTAGTTCAATTCAGAATTCAAATTTCCTGATAATTTACTCACCCTCATGTCATCCAAGATGTTTATGTCTTTCTTTCTTCAGTTGAAAAGAAATTAAGGTTTTTGAGGAAAACATTCCAGGATTTTTTTCCATATGGTGGACTTCAACAGCTACCAACGGGTAGTTTCAATGAGGCTTTAAAAGGCTCTACACGATCCCAGCTGAGGAATAAGGGTTTTGTCTAGCGAAACAACCAGTCATTTTCTAAAAAAAAATAAAAATTATATACTTTTTAACCACAAATGATCGTCTTGCACTAGCTCTGTGATGCGCCATGAAATACGTAATTTGGAAAGGTCACGCGTGACATAGGCGGAAGTACCACGGTAGGGCGAAAAACAATCTCATTTTCTCCTCCAACTTCAAAATCATCCGACATAATTGTTTTCCCTTTTTTTTTGTAAAAGCCGTTTGACTTAGACCTTGCACGTTCGCTTTGTAAACACTTGCTTAGCTCTGTGTTGCGATCATCACGTTGGAAAGGTCACGCGTGACCTAGGCGGAAGTATTTGTGGTTAAAAATTATATACATTTTTATTTTTTTTAGAAAATGACCAATCATTTTGCTAGATAAGACCCTTTTTCCACGGCTGGGATCGTATAGAGCCTTTTGAAGCTGCACTAAAACTGCAATTTGGATCTTCAACCAGCTGGTAGCCATTGAAGTCAACTATGTGGAGAAAAATAATGAAAGACATAAACATCTTGGATGACATGGGGGTGAATAAATTATCAGGAAATTTGAATTCTGAAGTGAACTAATCCTTTCAATAAACAGACTGTAATTCTCTTTGATGCCACTAGTGGCACAGATATTACCAAGCCAGGCTCACTGAAAAAATATACATGTTTTGTGACACTGTTGAAGTGCAATGTCCAGTAAATGGAAACAGATGAATGTTTTATTACTATGGTTGTTGTACATATCATGACAGTTTGGATATAAAATGTCCAGTGAGTGGCACTGAAAGGTTAATGCTCTATTGTGTTTGAAAATATACCTATACCTATACCAAACCCTAACCTGAACCTAACAAATAGTCTTAAAGCAAACGTAAGATAAAACTGCATTTGTTGAAGAAACCATGCCATTTTAGAGTGCTTCTACAAAGTCTTTGAGCTCTTTTATCATGAAGCGCTCTGCATCGCAAGCTACCGGGTGAGCTACCAAGCAAGTTTACCATGTCAGAAAAGCTATACATATGAAACTGGTTATGTGATGCAAACATCAGCATGTTTTAGTTTAACTCATACAATACGATAAAAGTGTTTTGGTGCCAAAACCCAATATTGTGCAAAGAATTGTATGAAAATGTCTTTATTAGTAGATAATCTGCCCCTGTAATCATAATTTGTGTGAAAATTAATAAAAGTTGTGAATTTTTTGTATAGGTTATTGGAGTTTTGAAAAAAAAAAAATGTAGGCAGAGACATGTTTTTCCAGCAAGTCTACGTTGGATATTACACACTTCATACTCAGTGAAGAATGGTGTTTAGGTGAGATCCAAAGATTAAAGCCTCTTGCCCAATGAAAATTGATCTTAACTCCATTAAAATCAATGGTATCTTCCATAGACTCTGACTGAAGTGCTATATAGACTGTATATATTGAACTGTGTATATTCCTGCAGATTAAAGTGATCACAAACAGCATTGATTGTGTTGTGTTATTTTTTCACACTATTATAAGACAGACGGACACGGTAGACAGACAGACAGACAGACAGACAGACAGACAGACAGACAGACAGATAGACAGATAGACAGATAGATAGATAGATAGATAGATAGATAGATAGATAGATAGATAGATAGATAGATAGATAGATAGATAGATAGATAGATAGATAGATGGATGGATCTGGTATATGTGGATTACACGTGGACCAGATGTGGGTCTATGTTGCTGTCAGGAATGAATGGATGGATGAATATGTACATACTGCAGTAGCCAGTGTGTTTACTGAGCAGTGTGAAATGACATCTGAGGACAAAATAACTGCAATCTCCTAGTCTCCAAACGCACCCTGAGAGGCCTCCAACACCTCAAATCATGCAGTAATTTATTTCAGCCTTCTCTGCCTTTAACGATGGGCTTCGGTGTGGCCACACTGATCACCCTCCACTTCTCCTCTGACTCATCCCTGACTACTCTCCCTGTTAGCATCAAAACTTAATCTGAGATCTGACATCGGCTCTCACAACCACTCTTATTTAGATGTATGACCTTTCCAGAAAACAATGACCAATCAATAAGCAGCTTTGCTTCCTCAAAGTCTAATTAAAACAAGCACAGGGTGACTCAAAGGGCAGAGGGAGCTGGGAGGAAATATGACTGCTTCATATGTACACATGACATTTTACATGGAGCATTTGTGTTGTTTTTTTCTCTGAGTTTCAGAATTATCCATCCCTAAACCTTCAGAAAAATAACTAACTGTGGTTGGTCACTGTACATGTAGGTCAAATGGCCTCTTGCAGTCTGAATAGGAGGTGCTTGGCTAGAATAAGCTGAAACGTGGACCAGACTAGAGTTAAAAATCAAGACTATAACACTGATAAAATGAAGTTCACATGAAGTCAGTGCTATTAGAAACAAAATAGTGGCAAAGTTTACATTAAACATGACACTTCGACTGGAAAATACTAAATCCTTCACTGCATTCAACAATTATATGTCTTATTTTAATGAACAACTAAAAGAATAAACACAGATGTTTCTGATTTGGCATGTAGTTTTCTTTAGGAACGTTTCTTCCAGTTGCAGTGTATCAAATTTCCTGTGATGCAATTTATTTGTCTATATTTAACACAAACCTGCTACGCAGAAGATATTTGAGGTTTAATGTACATTTATGCAGAGTATATATTTGGACCAATGACATTTTAAGATGAGCAGGGGTACTTGGCTTGACGCTGCAAAAATAGATGCGAAGTTATCGACAAAATGTCATGCTGAAATTTTTTATTTTTTTTCTTCATGAAATAGCAAAAAAATTATGTGTGTTTAAATGTGCTTTAAGTACAACAGGGCATCTCTTGAAATACAATTACAGTAAAAGAGATGTCAAATGACTAAGAAAGCATAATTTGCTGCAATTAGATTTGTCACTCTCTGATTTTCAGATACCCTGAGTTCACTTTCCATACAAAAGCTGTCAGCAGAGCTCGAACAGCATTTCCTGGTAAATTAGCACACATCTCTGTTCATTGGGCTATATATGACATTGCTTGATTTGAAATTACAAACACTACGACTGTTCTGATTTGGAATGGATGTTGTTTTAGATTCATTTTCATTCTGTAAGCTATAATGGGAGTTACAAAACAGTAAATGATAATTCTGTCAACAATACTCATTTTAGGTAAAACTGTTATTGTTTCTCACATTAAAAGTCGCTAATCTCCAAACAGACTCTCTCAGCTTGCAGTAGGCAGTCACAAAAGAGAAAAACACATTGACGAGCCTCGTATCTTGCCACAGAAACTCTTCTGTTTGTTGCAATGTCAGAATCAAAGGCCCGTGACGGGATTTTAACAGGCTTTACAAAGGGACACGCAATGATGAATTAGCTGTGTTTAAAAATTAGTCAGAGTCGGACTCATAGGAGCAGCGCAAGATGACACATTATTAAGCTGTTATGAAGCACTCGCATTGCCGAGTTTCCAGGCTGACGCTCCATCCAACTGCTTCACAGGGGGGCTGCCACATGGAGAAACCCACCGAGACCAATCATGTCAGGCAAAATGAGACTCCATCGCCTCCACGCAAAATACACTCCAGACACAGGCAGCGGCAGTTTCACCACCTCTGAATTATTAATGATCAAAGTTCAGGCGGAATGAGCTGAGTTTGTTGGGTGGGTGATTTAGGTGGCCGAGCACAGAAAGCATAGAGTGGAGGTCTCACACACCTGTCCGATTCTCAGTTGAAAAACGGCCACGGTTTGACGCGCCTTTGAGGAACATTGGCACTGCTTGTAAGCTAATTTCTCCCCTTGACCCCCATTTCCTCTTCAGGCATTGGCTTCTCATTTTTCTCCGAGTCATTACGTGCGGCCGTTGGGAAGTAGAGCTAAGCCTGAATTACCTCAGACAACCTCATCTGCAGACAACAAGCCTTATTTGACATGGTCACTGAGGCATGGTTAGTTTCTTGCTGAATATTTGGATGCAACACACGCAAGGAATGGCAAAATGAAGCACCTTCTTTTCCGGCTATAAAATAATGAGATTTTTTTTTCTTTAGAAACAAGGGTTGAGAACAACATAACATGTTTAAAGGGCAATCCAACAATGCTGGTAGAAAATCTCAGAAAATCAGCATGAAAAATACTTTAACACTATTTGCTTCAATATATATGTGATCCAAGAACTGCAATAAAAAAATTCAATCCAATATGTAAGAGTAAGATTATTACTCATTGAAATGAGGTTGAAACCGCAAAAGCCATTGTTCATGAACAATGGCTTTTGTGGTTTCAGTCTTACCAATGCGAACACAGAGATACACGATCTAAGAGAAAAGGTATGAGATATAAACTTGCAGTTGTGATGATATAAAGTCACATTGTGAGATATAAGCTCAGATTTATGATATATAAAGTTGCGTTTGTGAGATGCAATCACATTTGTGAGATATAAAGACACAAATGTAATATATTAAGCAAGATTTGCAAGATATAATGTCACAATTGTGAGATATTAAGTTGACGTTGTGAGATATAAAGTTGACAATGTGGGATCCCCAGGTAAAAACTTGAAAGCACTAAAAAATACATAAATACAAGTGTGGCGAGGGGGGCGTGGTTTAGCGAAGCCTGCAACGGGAGAGAGCGTCAGGAGACGCGCGGTGAGTGAGCGGGCTGAATGCAAATCACGAACACCTGTTTCTCGTTCCAGTAATTGGCGTGGAGACAGGATAAAACGCCAGGAGAAGCAGGAGCGGTGGAGAGAGAGAGGGTCTGCTGACTGAGCCGAAAGTGATCTACTGGAGTGAAGCCCGTCCGTTGACGTAGAAAGTTTGAAGTGATCTACTGGAGTGAAGCCCGTCCGTTGACGTGAAAATATTGAGTGTGCGTTGCACCAACCTTTTGTTTATTTGTTATTGGTGAGAATAAAAGTTCAGTCAGCAGACAAAGCCGACCCCTTGTCCTCTTCCTTCCACCACATCTACGAACATTATCACAACAAGCAAGTACATTTGTAGTACATTCTTATTTTTTGTGCTAAATGAAATTGTAAAAGTTATACACTATAAATGCACTAATAAGTATATTTCTACTTCAGTAGTACTTCAGTGCACTTGAAAAAGTATACTAAATACCACTAATACTTAAATTGATTTTAGTGCATTGAAATAAAGTATACTACCGCAAACAAATTATTAGTGTATTTCTTAAAAATGTGCTTTGAGTTCTTAAAAAATTTGTTCAATCTTAGGGTACATTTACACGACAACGATATGCTTAAAACGGAGAAGTTTTCCTTACAGAGGACAACATTATCAAAACGATCCTCATTCATATGAATCTGTGAAAGCGACTAAAAACGCTGTATTCTGCTAGCAGGCCATTAGATTGCGATGAAACACTACAGACTGAACATGTAATATGCATATGTGTGACGTCATTGTTTTCACAGATTCACGTTTTTGTTGTTTACACAGAGACCGTTTTCAAAAACGTGCACTTTGACAACCGTTTTCAAAAGTTTGCGTTTTCAGGCCACCAAAAAGCCGTTGTCGTGTAAATGAACGGCCAAAGCGCATAAAAAGTTTTTAGTTGAAAATGGTGTCGTGTAAACAGCCCCTAAGTAAGCTCTTATATAGTAATCCTAAATTTAAAATTAAATTGATTTTATTAAAAATATATTACTAATGTACTAGTTATAAGTACATTTTCCCAACTGTGGTACTTAAGTACGCTTAATATAAATGCACTGATTAGCACTAACATTTAAATTGATTTTAAGTGTAGTCAGATAAAGTAAACCAAATATACAGAAGTGTTTTATAAGTGCATTACTTAAAAGTGTGCTATGAACGCTTTACATACATTTTTTGTGCATTTGTATATTCTATCAATTCTATTTTTCATGAAAAAATACAGTAAAAATGTATTAATTACAAGTAAAACACCATTAACATATACTTAAATACATCATATAAAGGGAATATTAACAGCACAGTACATTTGAAATTAATTATTTAATGTATAAAAATATGTGGGAAATACATTATAACCCTCTACTGCACGCATTATGATAGACCTATAGAAAAAATATTTGGCTCTTTTTCTTTTCTTAGAATGTCTTAACTTAAAAAAAAAAAAAAAACTGGAATTTTTTTTTATTTTAAGGTACTTTATAATATGTTGCCATACGGCAACAACATACAATAGTGTAAATAACTTAGAATAAGTGTAAGTAGTTAATATTTTTCCTCAGAAATGTTGTTTACAAACATTGTATTGAATCAATTGATGCTATTATAAGCTTTAACAGTAATTATAAACGACATCCAACATCTTGTGCTTTTATTTATTCCATTCTTTTTTGCTGAATAATGCTTTATATTCTTTGAATTTCATTAAATTTTTCATGAATATTATTTAAATTGCAAATTTATACAGTTAAAACAAATATTATGCTGTTCATCATGTATCATAAAACATTGACATAAAACCAAAAACATTGCAGCTCATGAAAATTCAGCATTACGCAATCTCATGAGAGGAAGATTAAGAACATGAACCCCCCATAATCCTTTTTTTCTGTACGAAACTTCACAAAGCAGTTTTTTTCAGAGGTGAGGCACAGGTACACCTCACATTTGGTGCACTTCACCCTAACAATATCCTTACAGCCAGGATACCTGCACCTGCCTTTTTGAGACACCATGGTAGGCCAGTGGTTGGTCTGGTCCAGTAGTACTGGCTGGGGTGGAAGGCAGGCAGGCAGGTCTCCGATGTTGACAGACTGCAGCTGACCTTTGCTAGCTAGCTAAACTATTCAAATAATGTCATTCCATTATTGCACAGTGTTGCCGCTTGGCAACACAGACATTTGATCGATTTACCAAAAACTCATTTCATAAAAACTTTTTTGAGCGGTGAATATGTCACCATAACTTACCTGAGATGATGTTAACAATTTTTTTGTGAATGTGACATGGGCTGGCCCTTGTTTGTTACTGACGTTTTAGTTTGCTTTCGGCAACTACCGACAAGAGACGGCAGTCTGTCAGAAATCGCACCACAGAAAAAAATTGCATGTTATGTGACTTAACCAAAGCACATTATTGGTCTTCTCTTACCAACAATAAAAAAAACGAGAACGTTCTCTTCAAAAGACAGTGGCAAGGAAATTAACACAAAGAGTATGTTGCCATTTGGCAACACCATGCGGTAGAGGGATAAATACATATATTTATTATATATTATTCTTATATTTTAAATAATTAATAAATCTATTTTCTATGTCTGATGAGTATATTTAAGTGTAAGAAAGATGAGTTTAAGTGTACTACAAGTGGTAACTAAATAATTATTTTAATACAGAGATAGTATGTTAAAAGCACATTTTAGTTCATTTTCATGGTGTCTCAAAATAGCACAGTTGAGTACACTTAGATGTTCTTAAGATTGTCATAAGAAGTACTAATGAATAATTTGTATATTAAGTACAAAATTAGAGCATGAAAATAGAGCACTTTAAGTACATTATGGAAGTGTACTACTAAAGTGTATTTTAGTGCACTTTTGTCACCTGGGTAATCACTTGTGAGATATCAAGTCGCTTTTGTGACACATAAGGTCACAATTGTGCGATATAAAATCACAATTGTAAGATATTAAGTTGTAACTGTGAGATAAAGTCACATTTGTGAGATATAAAATCACAATTATGAGATATAAAGTCATTAACTTTTATTTTCTTACTCTGAAGCAGAAACAACCTTCCAGACTGACCAACTAATGTTCAAGTGGGCATGAAAGCAAGTTCATGGTGTCAGCATTCCAAACTTCAGCCTTAAGGCTTAAAAATGCTTATGCTGTGCAGCTCCAGACCTTGTTTATGCGTACAAATGCTAAACCATGTTACGTTTTGGCAGCCAGCAATGTGGTGGAAATTCTTGACATCAATAGAACACAAATTATTCTGTACTTATATTATTCACACATGTGCAACGGTCTTAAATTTTAAATTTCCTTCAAAGAGCTTACTGGTTTTCTAGAGTTCTGTGTGAGTGTATGAGAACCCGCCAAGTACAACGGGAGCCCTCAGAATTAAACCCATTAGAGTGGGATATTCCCACTGACACCGGCAGCCTGTGGGTGCTCACAAACAGCGCATGATGAGTGCAAATCCATTTTCTAAAGTGCCAAATGGTGCAATGTCATCTGTAGGGGACAAATCCAGTCTGCCATATGCTGCGAATGAAGAACCGGCAAACAACTACAACAGCTGGCCACTTGAAAACAATTTTCATTGCTGTATCTTGTAACTGCAGATCCGTCTAATTCAATTATCGTTGAAGGTGTAAAAATATCGCTCTTGTACGAGTGCATGGCACACATGCATTTAGACACCCTGCTACATACACAGCATTACGAGATAAAGTTTACTCATGCAAGTGATGATATATTCACATGTTCATGCACAGTAGCAAAATAACAGAGACATTTTCACATCCCAACTTTCTCACACAATGCTTTCTTTGTTGCCCGTGACAGCTCTACCTCTGCAAATGGTATGCACTGCAATAACAGTATGATTGCCATTCAACAAGAACACCACAATATCAGACCGCAGTGCTACCAGCATGCCAATCAAATCTTGACAATGCCAAATTAAAGGCCTTGAACTTTCCACTGCATGTTGAGGAAAAAAAAAATCTGTTATCTTCAATGTCAGTGCAGTGTACCCAAAGACATTCTTCAAACAATTTGATAAGCACTTTTCAAAATGCATTTTCTGTTTCCCAAAAAAAAGTATTACATACTCTGAAGAGTGTAACTGCCTTTCATGCATTGACATCTTTTCATGCCAATGTTTGTCAATAGCAATTTTCAGTGGTTGAATTTCTCTTGCCAAACATAACAGGTTATGGAATCAGTTCAAACTAAGAATTCAATGGCCCACAAAAAATGATGAAATATGCAATATATGTTATGGCAGCATTTCCTATTTAAATGCTAATTTATAAGATTAGTTAAATAAGTGTAACACCATTACGTGTATGTAATGCAATTAAAACATTTATCTAATTTGACATTAAAACTGCTTAATTCTTTTCTGTCTTTCAAAGCTGGTCAGAAACCAGCACATGTTCTCATGCTGCTGCCAAGCTCTTGTTTATTCTGCTGTAAATGAGAAAGACCTTCTAAATATCAATTTGATTTATTAATCAATCAAATTATTCATGATTCATTGAAATTTATGGTTCCATGAAGAACCTTTACGATCCATGGAACCTTCCCAATGCACAAAAGGTTTTTCGCCCTTAAAAATAAAGGTTCCAAAAGAGGGTTTTCTCAATGATGCAATAGAAGATTTTTGGTTCTCCAAAGAAATTTTAATAATCTAAAGAACCTTTTGTGCAATAGAAAGGTTTCATGGATGTTTAAGGTTCTTCATGGAACCATCAATTAACATTTATTTTTAAGAGAGTAGGGAAAAATGGTTCTTTGGGGGAAAGGATCCTTCTATTGCATCGCTGCAAAAAAAAACTCTTTTGGAAGTTTTTTACCAGTAAACCCCACAATACCTTGTTGCACTATATACAGAAAAACTATTTTCTCACTGCAGCAAGATTGCTCATATCAGGAGCAAAATGTCAACACAAGTCCTGATTTATTGTGTTTTGCTTTGCACTGACCCTCAAGATAAGTCTAGTACTAATGTGTCTGTTAGGATTGTTCTAGTCTATCCACTGAGACTAAAAAAATCTCTGGGTTGACCCATCACAATATGAGTGGTGTATGCACATAATACAAACTATATTGTCTGCTGTATGATATAAATTATATATATTGATTTTCACTTATTTTATATTTTATATTGAAAAGGTAGAACAATTAAAATACACAATGGATTAAAAAATAATCAATGGTATAAAATGTTTATATTCCTTTTACTGAACACCTTGATCTGTACTTTAGATGTGGAATCATCTCTCGTTCTACTGCCTGCCGCTTCTAATTTGTGTATTGGTATAAAGCTGCCTAAAAATAAAAGTTCCAAAAAGGGATTTTCACAGCAATGCCAAAGAAGAACCATTTTTGGTTCTCCAAATAACCTTTCAGTGAACAGTTCTTAAAGGGATTGTTCACCCAAAAAAATTCTCATCATTTACTCACCCTCAAGTTGTTCCAGACCTGTATGAGTTTCTTGCTTCTTTTGAACACAAATGTAGATATTTTAAAGAATGTTGGTAACCAGACAGTTGATGGTAGCCATTGACTTCCATAGTGATTTTTTCCTTCTATGGAAGTCAATAGCTGGTTACCAACATTCTTCTTCTGTTCAACAGAAGACACTCATTCAGATTTTGAACAACTTTAGGGTGAGTAAATGATGAACATTTTTGTGTGAAATATCCCTTTAAAAGAACAATTTTCTTATTGTGAAGAACATTTTAATATTTTTAAGAATCCTTTTCAACTTTAAAGAACCTTTTGTGCATTCGAAAGGTTCCATGGATGTTAAAGGTTCTTCATAGAACCATCAATGGCAATAAAGAGCCTTTATTTTTGTGTATAACTGCTGGTCTAGGATCAGTTTCTCCTACCCAAATTCTAACCTTAACTATAAGTTGGATGGAAAAGGCTGACTCTAGATCAGTGGCTGCGGAAAAATGTCTCAATCTCAAATGATCCATTGTGCAATTCATTGAATGAAAAGATAAATTTTATTTAGATACACAAATCTCAGTTTATCTTTGGGATTCTGTGATTGAAGAAGATCAACATTTAGCTATGTCGACAGAGCCGCTGAACAATCCAGAAAAATGAATATTCAGGTTTTCACTTCAGCTGTACAAGTTGACAGAAAAAAAGAGAAAAAAAACATCCCTCACATCTTATTTCTTTCATTAGGCCTTACACATAAATGTCAACAGAGATAACATCCTATCCCTGCAAGCTGGCTGACATTAAATGACACTCCGTGCACAGACTTTTATATTGCTTTCTCTGCAAAGTGATTTTGCAGGCTGAATCTTTTCTTTTCTTGCCTGACACGTGTACAGCTATGGTTTCCATTATAAGAGATGAATTAAAATGCAGCCAGTGTCCTGGAAGTCGGGCAGTGGAGGAAGACATGAATACGTAGTAAACGTGAGGGATTTACTCAGCTGTGCTGAGACTGCTTGACTTTATTTGATATCAGATCCAAATCCCCTTCAGAAACTTGCCCTAGATTCACTTTCTTCAACTAAAATTTGACATGTTTTTAAATATCTAATTGAAAGAAAAGTATGAAGATTGATGTGTGGAGCTGCTACCTACTGATGAATAGAAAATAAGACATTAACATAAAAATTCTTGCATACCAAAATTAGGTAATCTCTCACAAGATACAAGTTATAATTCAGCCCTATCAATTCAGCTCATGACCATCTTCAATATAAAAGCCAAAATCAAAATACTGTCATCTTTTTTAACCCTCATGTCATTACAAACCTGTATGACTTTCTTTCTTTCTTCCATGGAACATAAAAGGAGAAATTTTGAATAATAATTTGAACTGAAGTCCATTAAAGTCCATTATGACAGAATGTTAATTTTTAAGTCAGCTATCCCTTTAAAAAACATTAATTGCCAAGATGATTAACAATGCTATATTTTCTGTACACAGCGCTGCAACATAAAGGAAGACTTCTGCAAAGAAAATAAGCAGGATTAGTCTCTATGAGTTAATTTAAAGACAAACATTACCTTTTGAAGAACGGAATTTCCACAAAATGGTGGGTTCAGGTCGTCCGATTGCCAGACACATGAGGCTTACATTACTACCCTCGTTCACTGAAACATCTGTGGATATGTTTACAATCCTGGCAGGAACTGCAAAAAAACAGCAACATATTGCAACATTGTAATCACACATTTGATAAAACTTCTGCAAAAAAAAGAAAAGAAAAAGTAGCACTTAAAGGGTTAGTTTACCCAAAAAATGAAATTTCTGTCATTAATTACTCACCCTCATGTCGTTTCAAACCCGTAAGGCCTTCATTCATCTTTGGAACGCAGATTAAGATATTTTTGATGAAATCTGAGTTGTTGTTTTTTTATCCCCTATAGAAAGCAACGAAATTACCACGTTCAAGGTCCAGAAAAGTAGTAAAGACATTGTTAAAATAGTCGATGTGACCACAGTGGTTCAACCTTAATGTTATGAAGCACCGAGAATACTTTTTGTTCGCAAAAACAAAACAAAAATAACAACATTCAACAATTTCTTCTCTCCACTGTCAGTTTCCTACGCTGTTTACATTGTATAGAAATTGCAGCGCTTCCGGGTTCTACGTCAACACGAAGGGGAGAGAAGAAATTGTTGAATAAAGTTGTTATTTTTGTTTTGTTTTTTAGTGCACAAAAATATTCTTGTCGCTTCATAAAGTTAAGTTTGAACCACTGTAGTCACATTCACTATTTTAATGATGTCTTTACTACCTTCCTGGGTCTTGAAAGTGGTAATTACATTGCAGTCCATCGGCGGTCAGAAAACTCACAGATTTCATCAAAAATATCTCAATTTGTGTTCCGAAGATGAACAAAGGTCTTACGGGTTTGGAATGACATGAGGGTGAGTAATTGATGACAGAAATTTCATTTTTTGGTGAAATGACCCTGAATTATCATCAATGAACAAAAAATTAATGACATCATCATATACCCGGAGGATGTTTTTGATTTATTGTTCAAGTTGCTTTGATCAGGATGGGTGTATTTTTCCCTATTCCATCCTTTGGGGAGGATTTAATAGATGTGTAAGGCTGAACCTTGTTTCACTTATGCAACTTGCAAGCAGCAGATGCAAGTTACTTCCAAATTGTCTGTGTTCCCAAGAAAATTCTTATGCAAAAGTCTTGCAATAATATTCCAGGGCATGTCGTTATTCATATTTTATAGGTTTGTATGATTTATAAAGAAAATCAAACATAATACAAGCAGTGTACAAAGCAACAGGAAAAACAAACAATAATAAAACAACATAAACATAACAGATTTTAAAAAATGATAATGTCGCTATATCACATTTTCAGACTGTTGTTGAGGTCTTTGTGGAGAATCCTTCAATATATATAAATATCTAATTGAAAGAGAAGTATGAAGATTGATGTGTGGAGCTGCTGCCTACTGTCCAATTGAAAGATAATTGAAAGAAAAGTAATATATATATATATATATCCTTTGAAAGATCTTCATCCAGTCCATTAGAAGAACACATTAGTGCCTCAGTATTACATGCTGTCGCTTGATTGACATGATAAGATGAGCAGGTCATGCTCTGTTAAGGTAATGTTGTTTATAACTTGACTGAAACTGGAAGTGGTACCCAGACAGTCTGTCAGTTTCCTTGACTGTGTTCCATGTTTCAGTCTGAATAAACCAGCCAGCCAGCCAGTATCTCAGAGCGATATAATTTATTTGGCGTCCTATCAGGCCTGCCTCGCACGGGAGATTCCGCTATCTATGTTTGCTGAAAAAGTAAATATTATATGGTAAATTTTGTTTGTTGAAGTTTTAGTGAAACATCCAAGTATAAGCACAAGAATTTTCTTAAGGGATGTCACACACGTGCACACGCACACACATGCAGGTACACCAACCTGCACATACACACTCCAATATGACTGAATAATTGATTTGCAGAAGAAGCCTGGACTGCAAGCACAAAACATCTGCTAATACAGATACTGAGGTCAGAGGCTTCCTATAAGTTTCTGCAATTTGTCTGCCAATTTACAGCTCACATGCCATCTAATATTTAGCATTATAATGGCAATAATTCAGACAAATGTGTAATGGAAAACATAAATTAATTTTGTTTCAAATAAATCTAGTTATCCACGTAAGCCACTAGTGTATGACAATATTGTGTCTTATCTATCAAATCATAACAGCAGGAGGAAAGTCCTGATGGGACTAATTAAATTTTTACTGCAGAACAATCATTTTCTGCCTGTGATAAAATTGAAACTGCTTGAAAAGACTAAGTTTCATGAGTTACTTCAGCTTTGGTGAGTTTGTGTGTGTGTGTGTGTGTGTGTGTAAGGTTGAAGGATCAAAACTGGCCAAAATGAACCATATTTACGTGTCTGAATATATTTGTCTGCAAAACATATTCATGTAGGCATCAGTGTTGAAACTATAAAATAAAAACATGTTTTTATTATTTTTGGGCTCGAACTGATACGGTAAAACCGACCACATTATTATTAACGCTTTAGAAGCCTTGGAAGCCAAAGTTGGCGATTATGATAAGGGGTGTTACATTTCCAACACACGCTTGAGGTGTTTGGCCAATCACTGGCCAATCGGAGCACTTTGAGCTTTTCAGAAGGAGGGGCTTTGTAGAACTCAGCATGTTTCAGACAGACTGGGAATAGAGGAGCTGCAATATTGTAGAGTATGTGAAAAATAATGTTTTTTGAAAATTAAAGCAAGTTAACCTATTCCATTACATCCAATAATCAAATAATGCCTTTTTAAAAATATCATTATATGACCCAGGAAAACATTCAATTATTAATTTAACCCTTTGGCGCAAATGATCACATGTACGGCGCTCTCCACGACAACGAGGAAGTTTCAGCAAAGGATAAATTGATTTCCAGCCTTTGCATTAGCTCTACTACTAGATATATTTATGGAGATGAGAAATAAAAACCCGCCCTGTACAGCTATGATCAGCTGTTCGGCTGAGCTTTCAATGTTGTTACGGAAAGGCCGAAGCTGATCGGTTTGCTCTTGTCACATGACCTGCGCTTGCAGCATTCTGAAAAGAATCTCGCTAAGCCTGGAAAATGCGAGCGCGTCACACCGCATGCTTCTATTTTGAGCGCATTTTCCGTGCGCCTACATTTGAAAACACACTTGAGCGCGCAAAAGACGCGATATGTGAAAGACCCCTTAAAAAACTCACGCTGGGGGCTTAGCTAGAATATTTTAAATTCACTTGCGAAAAGGTTAAATAAATGCTACCGTGAAGTCCCAGCCTACATTCCTGCTCAGAATGCAAAAAGCAAAAAGGGATTCATTTTGATTTAAAGAAACAGCCACTGAAAAGTTAGTAGTGTGGCTGCCTTTAGTTAGTACACCCTAACACTGGCATGTGTGTATATGTTTATATAGTGAGGGTAACCACAGTGACCATTCCTCTGCTGTATTCCAGAGAGCACAATCACAGTAACACAGTGCTCTCTCTGGAGAATATTTCATCCTGTGACGAGCACTTTCTTTGAGTCACTGTGCTTTTCACCATCCCACATTCTCTGTGTTCTCACCACTTCCCTCCCTTACATCAAAGGTATTGTTTCATCCCTGTATCTCAATCTATAATTGATGGCTTCGGCTTTCTAACCATGAATCCCAAATTCAGGCCGCTGTTTCAAACAGGCCAGTTTGAGCTACTCAAAAAAGAGAGAGGACAGAGTTCAGAGCATGAACAGACAAAAAGACTATGCTAACATTTTTCAAACAGACACACAAGGGGAGTTATATAACTCAAGTTACCTCTCCCCATGACCGTGTGTGTTTGTGGTAAACTGTTGAAAATCAGTCCATCACTCCTCTGCCAAATGACAGGGCTCAACCATCTTCCTGTCTTATACTATCCAAATTCCTACCATCTCTGAGCATTACCTGTATTTTTATTGGACATGCATTGGACTAAAATAACTGCAAAAGCCAGGAAACCCACAGAAATCAGTGGGAGAAAAACTAATTCTTTAGCTGCCTCTGGTGATATAGCTGCCGCTAATGTTTCACCCAGGCAAATTGCACTGGCTTCAGCTCTACATTCATATTCTCATAACCCTACTGAATCTTTCCAATGGCTCATTAGTGCTCTTTAAAAAGAAGAAAAGAGCAGCTTCCTGATGCAATAGTGAAAACTGAAGCATACTATATAGAAAACTGCAACAAGGGACTAGAAAAGCAGCAGCTATCAAGATATTGTTATCACTATACATTTTGTAGTACATTTTTGAAAGACAAAAATGCAAAGTACATAATTCCAGATATTGAGTTTCGCATTAAAATAAAATAAACTTTCTTTATAAAAAATATTCTCAGGAATCAACCAAATATAATTAATTTATCCTAAAGTTTTCAGAATTATTTATCCCACAAGGTTATAAGTTATTTTTAATGTCTTTCTGAAAGTGAAAGATTATCAAATCAAGGAAATGCCAATTCTATTTTTTAAATAAAATTCTTTATTCTTGTGTAATTTTAAAAGCAAGTGGTAATACCTGACAGTGAGCAATTCAATTGTTACAGTATTTATTAATCTTTGTAACATTATACAGCTGTTCATTGTTAGTTCATGTTAGCAGGGGTTCATTAAATAATGTAATAATGTTTTATTAAATGTTGATAATATGTTGCTTCACTGTTAGTTCATGTAGTTAACTGATTAAAAAAAAAAAGTATCATTATTGTAAAGTGTTCCCAAATAAGAAAACTACTTTAAAATAAATGTTGCAGCTGCTAATGAATCTCTATAATGAAGGCCACTAAAAAACAAAATGACAAAAAAGTTTTGCCACTGACACAGAGCAGTCAACCAAGATGCTTGTGTTTTCCTTTGAGATCTCCTAAAGGATAAGGACTGTCAGCAATCAATTCCCATAAGGCTTCCTATTCCGAAATGACACTGCCTATATCCTTGGAGAATTCATTGGTCAAAAAGGTGTCAATCATCAAATTGCAAAATGTATTGGAATCATTTCTTTATCTGTCACTATGGACTGACAGCGTCAATCATTGTAGACTATGCTGTAAAACTACAGCGATGAAAATACCACCAAAAGCCTACGTCTTGATGTCTAAAAGATTGCAATGTCAAGTCGCTGATGCCTGTGGGTTTTACATATCAGGAATGTTTCAAAGCATTTAGCATATCATTCACCTTGTTCTTATGCATTAGAAAAGCTTTTAATAGATCTCTCAGGAAAAGGCAAGACAGACAGAGAAGCCTGTAATTTTGTAAAAATTCTAACCTAAATGTCTTTTAAATGCTCCATTATAAAGACCATAAAGAAGAAAAAAAACTGTAAATCACATTTAGACCAACATGCATTACATATTATATGACTACCCTTGTCTGCCTGCATGGATTTATTTATTATTTTTAATATTACTGGTTTGTTCTTAGCTCAATGGGGAAATCAAACAACTAGGGTGTTTTCATATAACACATGCTGAGTGAACATTATGGTGTGTTTTGTGCAGTGATTGCCTCTTCACTCCTTTCTAATAACAATACTAATGAGTCACATTGTGCCATCAGAGCAAGCTACAGGTCTCTCGCCTCTGAAGAGAGCAGCTCGTTTAGCCGCTTTCAGTTATTACAGTTGTGGAGAAAAGCAATCACCCTACTGCAATCCCATCTCTATCACATCTGTCTGGCTCTGCTGCGGCTGAAACAGCTCAAAACAACAATGACACTGTTTCGAGGTTGATAAAAGCAGGATCAACTGTGCCTCGTTATCGACAGTCATTCATTAGACTGGTGTTTTATTATTGGCATAAAGTCTGGTCCATTTTGCAGCCTATTGTGGCCATGAACCACCTGCTTAGACAGAAAAGGTCTGTCTGACCAATCACAGCTCACTCCACAATACTACTGATTTAAGCAGTCATTAAAATACAAAACTACTGATTTAAATGATTGTCATATATATATATATATGAAGAGGCGATAGATAAACTAGTGTAATTTCAAACAATTCGATCAAGAAGATTAGACCTGAGACATATAATGTTACACTACGGTAGTAGCAGTGCACGAAGAAGACAAAAAAAAAAAAAAAGATATAAATAACAGCCTTTATTAAACTTAAACACTCAGGAGAACACTAAAATAACCACTGGAACCAAAACCACCCGATACATAAACAAGAACCGACAAACACAACTGAAAACTGAGTGGTATATACAGTATATACATCCAGGCAAACAAGGAACTAAACAAGACATGGGTGAAAATCATAAGATTACTATAGAGACATACAAGGGAATAATCTGTCACTATGACAATTAAGGAGACAGAAACCACACAGAGGAAACAAGGACCAAATAAAACACAAAATTACTGTTACTAGAGATGCACCGATGTATCGCCCGCCGATATTTATCAGCCGATTTTTCATCAATTTACAACCATCGGCATATCAGCTATATCATGAAAAAGGCTGATATAACAAACCGATGGTTTATTTATTAACTGCATAAAGGCACTGAGATGTATAATGTCTGTTGCATAATCCAAGATTAATCCATAGTCTAATATTCCTGCTGTGCTGCTGTCTGCGTTTTAATGTTAATCAAACAACAACAACAAAAAATCGCTCACTACTCTTGACTAAATAACTTTTGTAACAATTAATATATATAGGGCCCTATGATTTCCGTGGCGTGAAAAACGCGGACGGAATCGCAGAATCCATTCATAAAAACAGAATTTGCTATACAATGCGGAATGTCACGGAATTTGTCAAAGTCTTGATGAATAAATAAAAAGTAGGCTTAGGTCAGTACACTTAAATCAAATCGCGATATAGATTACTGTCTGTGAATATTAAGCCGCAAAAAGACTATTTAATTATGAATCCTGCATGCATCCTTCACTATATGAGGACATGAATGCATGAACTTCATCTCCAGAATCACTTTGGGAGCATTTTACTGTTTCATTTGAGAAAATCTATCGTCATATCATAAACACACAGAAACTCGAAGGTCTTCGGGGCAACCTGTCAAAATAAAAGTTCAGTTTTTGTGACAGAAATATATTATTGTTGTATAGTATAATTTAGCTACATCCCAATCTAATAATATATGGATTTAATTTATACAGTGAAGGATATGCAGTATTATTTTACATTTGTTTGAAATAAAGCACTGTTTATTTCATATGTATCTTTGTTTTGTTGTAATTATGTAGGCCTGCTGAATGTTAAATGGATCCAATCCATGATCATTAGAAATTATTTGAAGATGCAGCAATAAACTAGCTAGTATAACTTAATGTTTTTTTTTTACTTTTTTGATTTACAACACGATCAAAACTATCTATTTTAATGACAAAAATAAGAGAGCAAGTTACAAATACCGGTATCAGAATCGGCCAATAATCGGCCAAAAATCCTATCCCTAACTGTTACATATAAAATGTTATTTGATTTGTTAAAAGATTATACTAGTAATTCTCTGGTGGCTAATGTTTAAAGATATAAGAATGTTGAAACATGCAGATGCAGATTCTAATACAAAGCCTCAACAGTACTATTTTAGCTATGATAGCAGAACATTTCTAAATGTGGTATGCATTTCCTGCCTCATATGTCCAAACTCCCACAGTCTCCCACAAAACCTGTATTTTCAATTGGCGTCGCAGAGGGTTAAAATAACTAAACCAGAAGGAAGGGCACCCACAGAACTCAGTGGGTGAAAAACGGATTCCCGCTCTGCCTCTGGTGATATAGCTGCTGCTAATGTGTCACCCAAGCAAATTGCACTGGTTTTGTCCTGCCATTTATATTCTCATAACCCTACTGAATCTTTCCAATGGCTCATTACTGCTCTTTAAAATGAGGCAAAGAGCTACTCCTCAATCCAGTAACAAGAGCTGAAGCTTATTACACAAATGTGCAGTGAATTGAGAGGCCGTCTTATTCTTCTCCCCATGGAGGAGAAAGTTCGTGACTAATCTAAAATAGAGACACATCATTACACTTGAGCAAACCAAAGACGATAATCCCGCTTGTTGTTTGCAGGGCCATCTAATTAAATTGCCACACTTTTGCCCTGTGATAGTCTTTATGACATCCTGCTCATCAGGTAATACATGTTGAACGGCTTTAATGAAATGGTGCAACAAATGTGCTTTGATTAGGATGAACATTCAAGAGCTCTGTTGCAAAACCAAGTAAGCTCCCTAACTGCCTACCTAGAGAGCATCCTAAATCAATTCAAGTCAAGTCAACTTCATTTTTATAGTGCTTTAGGGCCTGTTTACACCTGTTCACTTCATGCGTTTCCTCTGATCTTTAGCTTTCCTGTAACTCAGTGGTTAGAGCATGGCACTAGCAATGCCAAGGTCATGGGTTCGATCCCAGGGATTGCACATACTCAAGATACAAATGTATAGTATAATGCAATGTAAGTCGCTTTGGATAAAAGCGTCTGCCAAATGCATAAATGTAAATGTAAATGTAAATGATCTGANCGGCTTTGGCCTTCCTTCTTGTTTCTTGGTCCCATCTCGGTGTCCAGAACAAGTTATGTCGTTCCCTGCCGTGGCACGGCGCGGTTGAATTCGTTCCCCATACGCAGTACGAAGTGGAGTATCGAAAGGGAACGTACTCGGTTACTGACGTAACCTCGGTTCCCTGAGATACGGAACGAGTACTGCGTTCTTGCCGTGCCACAGGGCTGCGGCTTCAGTGTCGTCGCTTCAGTCGTATGACCTGATGTCCTATGGCGAATCGCCGGCTTATATAGTCACCTGCCCCGCCCATTTCGGCGGGAAGATTCGCGCGCTCTTCGCCTATAGGCTGCGCGGCCGTGCCGCGCCGTCATTGGTTCAACGACTTGTCTATGAGTGAACCAATGACGGTGCAGTTGCACTGCGTTATTGAAAAAGGCTTCAGTAACGGGGAAAAAGGGAGACTTTTCCCATACGCAGTACTCGTTCCGTATCTCAGGGAACCGAGGTTACGTCAGTAACCGAGTACGTTTTGCGGAGACACATTTATGTGGCCAAGTGTAAATGGAATCGTTTTGATAGCTATCTGATGAGTAAAAATGCATGAAGTGACCAGGTGTAAACAGGCCCTTATACAATCTTTTTTTTCTTTCTTTTCACAACAGCTTCTCATTTAACAGGAAAGTAACAGAATCAATGATGCAAACTTCATCAAATATGAGACAGATTCAAATTGTCTCTGTAAAGCAGCTGTAGCAAGACAATGGTGTCATCAGTTCAGTGTTCAATTCAGATAAAGCAAACAGTTTAAACTAATTAAATGAAATGAGTTTGTTTCACTCAAATACTACTGAAAGTTCATTGTACTTAATAGAAAAAAAACTTATGTGAACTCAAAATCTGATATTAAGCGGAACTTAAACTGACTGAGTTGCAGCAGATTTCTAGTTCCCATGCAGCATGATTCGCGTCAGACTGTAAAATTAAGTGTTATTTGGTTTTAGCTCAAGATTAATATAAGGGGAAATGAGTTATTGTTTAATGCGCTGTTATTTTTGTATTTAAAGGTGTTTCTGTTATGTTGAGTTTTGTAGGGTTACCAAAATAGTAAAGAGAAGTGCCAGCTGTTAGGTAGAGAATGGGCTGCAAATCTTCAAGACTGTTTATATAGCAGGTTGATTAACAATTCATGCAAGTATATAGTGATAGGCCTTACATTAGCGCATGCTAACTAACACTTAACCATAAAGATTAAGGGTTTGTTTATTGAACATTTCAATTAAATTGTAATTAAGTTCTACTAACATAATTTTTGAGTAACTTAAAAAAATGTGTTGGTTTACTGATGTTTTGAGGTAACTGGTGTCCACAAAAGTTTTTAGTATTCTGAACTTATCGGGTTTTACAGTGTGTAAAATTAATTCATTTTGAAACCAGTTCAATTCATCAATAAGCAGCTCTAGTGAAGACATCAATGTCGTTAACTGAAATAGAACCTCATAAGCGAAACAAATAACACTAACTAAAACAGATAACTCGTTTTTGGAATGCAGCTAAGGTGTTCTTCGTGAAACACCACATTTGTTTTGTTTTCTGCTCAACCTCGAATAAATGATGCTTTTAACTCCAATGCAAATGAAACTTCTGATGATCCTCTTCGCCTCCCACGAAGACCTCCAGCTAATGGAACATATGGAGTGTGATCATCACCTTTGATGCACTACCAGCGCTGAGCAGAATTCATCCTTCCCCTTTTCCCACTTGAGTCGCACTTTCCTTCTTATCCTCACCATTTCTTCGCTTGCTAACAGTCTTGGACTCCCTGCATGGCCTGCATATGTCTCTGCTTACCTGCACTGCGCCGTCTCATCCTCTACCTTTGGTTTGCACACTGAGGAAGGTGAAGGACAGTTTGAATCTTTTTGTTTTAAAATCTGCTTTGGAAATACCTGTATTAAATGCAACTAATAAAATGCAACTAACCATATAATTGCCCATAATTAGAATAATAAACAGACTTATTAACTTTTAAAAGGGCACTTTTAACTTTTATTGTTGCCGTTAAACATTGTATGTCGAATCAAACTTTAATAAATTTTTAACATAGTAGAAACTAGCCAAATTAAGAAATGCCTACATTCTCAATAAATAAATAAATAAATAAAAGAAGTACATTAAATATGTTGAAGGATAAAATGGTATGTGTAGACTACATTTTTTTTAATGGGTTGTGTGACATTGTCTGCAGATTTACATGTAATCATTCAGTTATACTAAATATTTTAAATGTGGATAAGCAAATATTATAATTTTTGTATAATTATATAATATTATATTTTTTATGATGATAAAAATACCATAAATAAATTCCCATGTTTAAAAAATAATTGCCTAATAAAAAAAAAATCTGTGTCGGGCTGCAATTTGATGCCCAATCGATCCTGGAGCAAAACCAGATAAGAACTAACCAATTAATACCATGTTCTGTTTATTAGATATCAAACTTCAAGCAGATGGAGAAACATCTTGAAAACTGAGATTGACAGGTGAAAAATATGTGCAAAAAATGTATGATGAATCTTTGCAAGAATCTGAAAATAACAACACTTCTCTCATTAGTTTAGATGAGAATTTGTAGAGAGAATTTGTAGTTGTTCATAATTTCATCTGGCATCAAAGCATCACTCAATTGTGTTTGCTCAAGTCTGTGCTTTCGTGTTTGTCTGAACAAATCCTCTGTGTAAAGACGTCTTGGGAGTCGTCTCACTGTTTCTTTGTTTTTGTACTCACAATTGTTTTCATTGTTATTCTGGAAAAAAACCAAAGAGGTTTTGTTGGTATAACAACAAGGACAATAGTGCTCCATTTAACATCATCAACATCGCCATGACCTTGCTTGCTCTAAAACGTTTCGCTTTTAAGAATCAGGAGATGGCCTTTATGTCATAGCATGTAGGCCACCCACATAACACTGCTCTATGAAACACAAATGATATGCATTTGAGTTGTATGGTACAATTATGAATATCTGGGATCTAAAACAAAGCATATACAGTTTTTAATGATAATTAGAGGACATTGGTGAAGAAGTGATAGACCAAAAACTGGAGATATTGTTCAATGAGAATACAGGGCCAAATTGGCTGCGAGTAAGTTCATTTCAACAGCCTCATTCTCGCCAGCTTCTACACACCACCTGTGTATGTCTGTCCTTTTGATGCTAGCTGAGAGAGGCAAAACAGGAATTTTGTGAGCTCATCCATTACAGATCTCACTACCCTGTGACCTTGAAACAAGCTAATGTGCTGTACCTACCACAAATATGCAAATCATGGACTCATCTCATATTAGTCTGCTTACCTTACCTTACCTTAGACTTTTTATTAATTTAAAGAACACTTCAGTTGAGTGCAGGGTAGAGTTACCTGAAATAAAATTATACTGAGCTGTATTTCTCGGTTCATAAACTAAAAATGTTGTATTTATCTTTTTGAATTTTGTGCACTGTGCTTCAGTAAACACACGCCTGAGAGACAAAAACAGACTGATTTATTATATCACAACAAAAGATGTTGAAACTGAAGCTGGATATCATATTTAGTCATATACGATCGCTTTTCACCAAAAACAGTGCTGATGGATATTTTGTCTCTGCTGAGTCGCAAATGTAGCAATAACTAAAATAGTGATTGCTTTTCATTTCAACAAACCTACATGCTGTCAAAAGGATTTTTCTCTTTGGAAGTGGAACTTTAAAATGAGTCTAGTCAACATCTATGAACAAGTTAGATAGTTTGCTACCAGCTTATCCCACTAGGCTTAAAGGGATAGTTCAACCAAAAATGAAAATTCTGTCATCATTTACTCACCCTCAAGTTGTTCCAAACCTGTTTGAGTTTCTTTGTTCTGTTGAACACAAAAGAAGATATTTTAAACAATGTTGGTAACCAGACAATTGACGGTAGCCATTGCCTTCCATTGTATTTTTTGGAATACGATGGAAGGCAAAGGCTACCGTTAACTATGGAAGCTTGTTTCCACCACTGAATAAAAAATAAAAAGGTAATTGTGAATTTTTATCTCTGAATTCTAATTTTTTCTCTCACAACTGCGAGTTTGCATCTAGCAGTTCTGACTTTTCTCAGAATTGCGAGATATAAACTCGCAATTGTGAGTTATAATGTCAGAATTGCACGACATAAACTCACAATTGTGGGATATAAACTTGCAATTGTGAGAAATAAAGTCAGAATTGTGAGATATAAACTTGCAATTCAGATTTTTTTCTCGCAGTTCTGACTTTTTTTCTTGCAATTGCGAGTTATAAAGTCCAAATCTTGAGAAAAAAGACTGACTTTTTTCTCAGAATTGCAAGTTTATGTATCACAATTCTTCCTTTATAACATGCAATTCTGACTTTATAACTCGCAATTGCATGTTTATGACACAATTCTGACTTTATAACTTGCAGTTGTGAGTTTATATCATGCAATTGCAAGAAAAAAAGTCAGAATTGTGAGACGAAAAAAATCGCAGTTACCTTTTTTTTATCCATCCAGTAGCGGAAACAAGCTTCCATAGTTGACTGTTTGATTACCAACATTCTTCAAAAAATCTTCTTTTGTGTTCAACGGGTTTTGAGCAACATGAGGGTGAGTAAATGATGACAAAATTTTCATTTTTGGGTGAACTATCCCTTTAACTAGCATAACCAGCAAGATATGCATGTTTTTCCACCAGCACTAACAACAATAAACCAGTAGTCTAAGCAGTTTTTTTCCCCAGCAGCAATGTTCCTCTAAATGGAAGTACATAAAATAAGAATTTTTTTTCCTCCCTAGACTATAATGACCTTCATTTGTCTTCTGAATGTAGTGGTTTTATAAGAATAATGCTTTGTGTACCTCAGAGAAGGAGCTCAGAGGAAAACCTCAGGTCTCGAATTGCGCTGGACACTAACGCGTCGCATGTCTCCTCTCATGTTGCATCTGATCGATGCATCCAATCGATACCGCGGAAGACGATGAGGCCATTTACAGAGACACATACCTCCAGCTGCAGTCATCAACCACATAAATAGATGTAGTGCTGATACACTACAGGACGGCAAATGCAAAATCGAATGGAATGCTGTTCCGTTCGTGAAATGCTAATGAGTGACCTAAAACCGGAACGAGAGCAAGCGTGAAATATGTTAGGACACTTAAAAACAAGCACGCAGATGTCAAACGAGATATGGGAGAACGCTACCATAGGCGCTCTTTGAATTTTTAGCAGAGACGAGGCAATAACAAGCTTTGGAAGCTCAGGGTTTAAGAGAAATAGAGCCACACTTGATGACAGAAATAGACAGGGCGCTACAGTTTGTGTAGGCAGACTTTAGCTGAGCACGGCAAGATTTAACAAAGCTGAGACAAAGCATTACAGTAAAGGCACACCGAGGCCCCATCTGTTCAGAAAGCTCTCAGATCCATTCTCAAGAACACTAGGCTGAAATTGTAGACCACTCAGCATGCAACTATAGGGTGTAAGGCAAAAAGGAGTGCTGCAAACAATTCAATATCTTAAGTGCACTTTTGAGTGCCACAATACCGACTCAAGCATGTTTATGTTGTGCCATGTAGATGCAGAGTGTTGAACTGCACAATAAAACAAGGAAGGCGAATGACTGATTCATTAAAACTGGGCTGAAGACTTTATAATTAATTGAATTGCAGGTTAAGCGGGAGCTGAAAAGACGAGTCAAACTTTAATTTACGCTTTGTGTTTCTAATCAGAAAAAAAAATAAGCACCTTACCTTGGTCTATTTGTTCAGTTATTTAAGCCTGCAGTAATTAGTGTCAGAGCAAAGTACTAAAGGTTAATGAGCATTTGATAAGGCACCATTTTATTAACCAAATCACTTTTTTTCGTTGAAACGTGGAAAATCTGACACTTTTTCTGACTCCGCAGATGGTCTGGGAAACGTGATAAAAATGCTGTAACTGTTTTTTGCCACATTTCTGAATTGTGTACCCCAAGCTGAGATAGATTTGGCCATGTGCTACGTTAATCATCTTTGGCCCACGAATATGAAGGCGATCGACTGCACTGTAAATTACGACAAAGGTCTGAGTATCGACACTTGATTTAGTGAGGAGAAAACAAAGCCTCTGCTCTATTTGTCCGTTGCTCTCTGGGCTGCATGTCTTCAATCAATATCCATCAACGATTTTGAAATTACACCCAGATTAAATCCCAATTTCATCACCGGGAGTCACATCTGCTGAGTTTCATTTAATTACATCAGCCTAGAAAAGGAGAATCAAAGTTGTTTGTCAAACGTTATTTACCCAACTGAAATGTCAACAAAATCCCAAACCAATGCAAAGCTAGTTTTTGACAAGGTTTCCTCATCCACACATTGCATGATGTAAAGATTTCACTTTAGAAGAAATGAAAAATGCTTTTTTTAAAAAAAAAAAGATTTACCTTGTACAATGAGGTGCACTTTTGTTGATTCTGGTTTCTTGTTTGTGAGGATAGAACATACATACGGCCCCTCATCGTATAAGTTCACGTTTAGGATCTTTATACTGTATTCAGTGACTGCTGTGTTTAGTAGGACCACCCGGGGGTCCAATGACCATTTTTCATTCCCTGTGAAGAGGATAGTGGTTCGGTTGAGCCATGCCACCCGTGATACTTTGTTGTCCACATTGCACCTGTTGAACGACACACAAACAGAAAAAAAACCATGATTATTTGCTATATGTTACATAAAAAAAATAATATCCTCAATGGTGCACAGGGCTGTACGGCATCACCATGCAATTTAAAGGGTTAGTTCACCCAAAAATGAAAATTCTGTTGAATGTGTTAATTGTTTTGCCGGCAATGCAGGCCTCACTGAGCCATCGGATTTCATCAAAAATATCTTAATTTGTGGTCTGAAGATGAACGAAGGTCTTAAGGGTGTGGAACGACATGAGGATGAGTAATAAATGACATAATTTTCATTTTTGGGTGAACTAACCCTTTAACAACTCAGTTTGAAATGATTCAGATACATTCTGAGAAACTATAATGAAAGGCAAAGTGTTAGAGTTTAAATGAAGAAGTCATATTGGGACAGCATGTCCAATTATCACCTAGTACACTTTCTTTAACGTCTTTTTTAACAGTAGGAAAAGGTCATGCTAACTGCTACTTGAAAAAAAAAGCCAAGAAAACAATCATTTATATTCTAGACACAGTACTGGAGTTATAACCCTGAGCCCAACCTTCAATTCAACAGACTTTACCAGAGAAATATCATAATGCCCCTAATATCACTTCCACTTCCTTCCTTGGAATGCAAAAAACAAACAAACAAACAAACAAAAAAACATGTGACAAGGCAACAGGGCAACAGGTAATATAAACAGATATCTGTCCTTTTTCCTCTCCTTTTCTATTACAGATCTTGACAACCAGTTGGAAAATGACAATAGCTTTTCATCTTATCCATTTCAAATAGCCGTGATGAAAAATTAGAGCAATTCTGGGCAATAGCCACCTTTCAGTTCAGAAGAATCTGGATATTACATTGGTCTCCTTCACAGGAAAGGACATTTCTTAAAACTGCAGAAAAAGACCTAGAGGCGTTCGCTATACTTATCTTTCTTACCCTTTTCTAAACTTTTGAGTGACAGCTCTAAAGGTTAGGACTAATTGAAAGTCAGAGCTACATATTAAAAACTGAGGCCATAATCGCATGCACAGAAAAGTACTTTCTCAAAAGAAACATACTGTTTCATGGTTTTATTTGTAATTTGCTATCTGGCATTTGGTTTATTTGTCAACAGTTTTTTGATATAACAATGGCACAGGATGTGCTGTGTTGACATGGTTTTCATCAATGACACTCAACAGGGTGCATTGAGAATTTACAAAATGGCATTGCCAAACCATTCACGTCAGCATGCCAAAACACTGCAGTAATTCATATTAGTCTTTAAGAGGGCTTCACGCTCAAGGTCAAAATCAGTAAATGGATTATCAGACCCTTTACTGGTGAATTTCCCGGCTCTGAAAATTAGTCAACAAGAGAGCGCTCTTTTGGCAAATCTGGAGGGCAACAATTGCAAGTGTGAAGTGAATGCTTTCTCAGGATATTCTTCAAAGGGAAAAGCTCATTCAGACTCTGTTAATCTATGCAGAGTGCTGGAGCGCAAGAGAGCTTGCAGAGGATTTGAACCATAGAAAACCACAAGATTAAGCTCCGGTCTATAATCATGCATGCTCTGCAGTTTTTGCTTGGGAATCACTGTGCACATTCGAACAATAGAATGGATTTTTTTTTAAGTTTCGGTCTATAAATAACCCCATAGTCACTCTATGCTTGGCCTTAACACCTTAAAAGTGTTGCAAAACCTGCTGTTCATATTTGAACACCTTGGTGCTGTGGGCCTAATTTTCCTTAACTTAATGCTTGCTGTTCGCTCCATACCAAAAAATTCTTATAACTACCAGAAAAACGTCCCACAAATGTTATTATGCACATTAATTCTGTATGCAGCACCCTACATCTTCCAAGCCGCACTGTTCATCATGTCCCAATATGTGTCTAGTTGATAAGTGTAAGGATTTATACCCTTATTCTGGCTGAAAGCGACAAACTGAGCCTGAAACACCAATATAATGACATTAGCATGATGGGGAAAACATGGAGGCTACGCCAAAAGTTAATTTTCTGTTCAAAAGTTACATTTTAAGTGGCTTATTGGTGAAAGCCTTGCACTGTGAATAGGAAGGTCATGGTTCCAATCCCACCGTGAGCACCTTCTCTGGCCGTTCTGAGCAGGACGCTTAACACCTCATCTGCTCCAGGGGTGCTGTGGGACAGATGATTGCGTGCTCTGAATTTCTGCGTCTGCCTGTGACAGATTAGATTAGCAATATGCAAGATAATGAGTCTGAGTGGCTGGTTGAACGGGTGCAAAGACCTACAAAATAAGGTAAAAAGTCACAGTGAATTTAATACAAACTTAACTCGAGTTTCGGAGGTGATTATACATTTCTAAAACAATTAAAAATAGATCCAGGACTTAATTAGAATCTTCAAATATAAAAATATTTATGTTTATGCGATAACAGGTCAAACAGAACACTGCAATGTCATCACACAGTATATGCTTCAGATCAAACAGCATGCATACATTTATAATGATCCATTTCTAACAGCCGCCGCACACATTTACATATGCATATCAACCAATGGATCCATTATAAATGCAATATGCTAAAAAGACCGCCCTCACTGTGCTTGCATTGACTGGCACTTAAAGTTAAGACTGAGGGAAAAGCATATAGATTTTCCCACTCTGTGCTAAAAAGTAAGAGGTGTTTCTTGGAAGGCAGAGCCTCCATTATCCAGCATTGACAGGGTGAGATCAGGCCTCATTCAGTGAACTAATGACTCTGTCACACCAGTCCCTTGCACTTCAGCCTAATGGACTGTCAGCCACATTGGTGCAAGATCGTTTATATGAAGAAATATCTTCTCAACTCAAGCATGTTCTAAAACACATAGATTGATTACTGATATTTTCCACAACAATCTTATTCAGAGAGGTAAAAGCTATTTTGTCTGAATAAAGCTTATTTTTATTTTATGTATTGGAGGAATGTATTCTTTAAATATAAAAAAATAGACTGGCATACTTATCATGATGTGTCACATGGATATGATGTAATAAAAAATAGAATCTGACTGGTCTAGCTGATTAGTCCAACGTTTCTTGACTANAAAAAAAAAAAAAAAAAAAAAAAATAGGAATATAGTATATAAGTATATAAATTCTACAAATAAATAATTGAATATGATCAACTACATGTAACATTAAACAACCATTCCATGTGAGTGTACATGATTATAAAAACATTTCTGTGTGTGTAATTTTAATGAGGAAAAAATACTGAGTGTACCTTTAAGGTTTTCTGAACCCTCTCTGTTCAAAATCATCTGACAGACACTTAATTACCAGATTTACATACATTCTAAATCTTAAACATTGTAAAAACATCTGTTAAATGTCATTCTGACATCCATTGATATTGCCGATGAATACTCTAAACACTAAGCTATTCCAGTTGAATATTCACAGCACAGCACCTTGCTTAAAAAAAAAAAGTCTAATTTAGTATGCTGGACTTAGTTTGAATTTCCAGCCTGGTCAGACTGGTATGTTTTGCTGGTTTTAGAGAGGAAAACCAGTTAAATGACTAGCTAAACCAGCTGAGCATCAACTTGGGTAGACTGGGAAATCATCTAGGCCAAATTACAACTAAAACCAGTTGTTGTTGTTGTTGTTTTTTGAAAAAGGATGAAGTCTATTCTAATAAATTCTAGATCTAGAATTTACGATTTAACACTCCTAACTCTCTTACTAAATCAATAAAAATTGATGGCCAAAATACGGGTTAAACCTGTGACAAACATAGGGCACAGCAATTTTTATTGTTTTGGCGATGAGAACAAGAGGCCATTTCATAAAATGACACCTGCCATATTTTTCATATCGCTGTTGTGCCTTTTTAAGATATGAGTAGGTCAGTGAGAGTCTGTACCGTGGGGATTCGGTGCTTGCAGATCATTGTCGGCAGACAGCCATGTGGTCTCAGGGTGAGATTAATGACAGGCAGGCTTTATGTGATGGGAGACTGATGAAGGCCATTACACCAGGGGCAATGAATGGTGGCCACTCTGTTTGGGCTTTTAGATAGAGGGGAAACAGGAATGATTTCCCCAACCAGACACAGACAGCAGTGTCGAGAGTTACATATTGGGATTAGAAGAATGTGGGATATATAAAAAGTCACAAATATTGTCACACAGAAAACCCTGACTTCTTAATTAGGTGTTTAGAAAAGGGAAAAAAAAATAATTTAAGGTGAGATACAACAGGCAAAAACACAGTTTTTTGATGCATGTGCCAATTTTGAGATTTTGGGCTTTTTGGCTTTTCATAAAGTTTTCTTTTTTTTTTTTTTTTTTCAGATTAGTGGAAAGGATACATCCTAAATACACTTTTAAGTGTATCTTTTATAGCACTGTATGTATTTGCATCTGTAGATTTCAATTACAAACCATATATAGTTTTTTTTCTCCCACACTGAGCCAGAAATCTCCACTTCAGTAGCACTTACACCAAACTTTTTTTTTACCAAACTTAAAGTTTTATTCCTGTCTATATTCTGAAGGTTTTTACAGAGGGGTTTGTTCATATATAATTTGCCTGACTTTATACAACATTTTATTCCTAAACAAAATGGCAAAAAAAAAAAAGTCTTGCTGTTGAGTATTTTCTGATTTATTGAGTGATAAAAAGAAAAATCCACACTGTAATAACCTTTGACTCTAATATGTCAAAAAAAAGAATTTTGAACCTGACTTCATACAAGATAACACCTTGTTTGTATATTTAAACATAACATTTCAGAAAACTTGTAATACAAAAAATGTTTGCAATTCTTAATGTAATCAATCAGCTGGGGAAATATTGTGATATCTGTTAGTTTTTTTTTGTTTTTTTTTACCCTATTCACTTGGGCTGTCTTGCTTCAAATACAGTCAAACCAAAATGTTTTCAGACACCATGAACATTTCATTCATTAATACAGTTTATTCACTATAGTTTAAAAAAAAATGGAAATAAAATATGACAAGATCTCAGAGTTAAACTGTGTCAGAAAAAAATTATTTTAATTATGTCAGATAACACTTAAGCAAAACATGGTCAGGTCAAAGAGTCTGAATAATATTTGGTTCCAAATTTTATAAATTTTACTGGTAGTCCACTGTATGAAGAATTTTGGGGTATAATATGTCACAGTTTACTTTATTTTGCTATCTTCACTTACATAAATGAACTATAGTGTCCTGCACACACTAGTAAAAATATATCAAAAATATCAAAAATGTCTGAATAATTTTTGTGTTGACTGTATAATACCAACATATTTTTTTACGTTGTTATGTAAACTTTATATTTCAACAAAATGCTGTTCTTTCACAGTTTCCACAAAAATATTAAGCAGCAAAATCATTTTCAATATTCATAATTATAATAAATGTTTCTTGAGCACCAAATCAGCATATTAGAATGATTTCTGAAGGATCATGTGACACTAAAGACTAGAGTAATGATGCTGAAAATTACAGGAAAAAAATGTACCTTTAATATATTTTAAAATAGAAAACATACATTCTAAATTGTAATAATATTTCAAATATTACTGTTAAATAAAGCTAAATAAAATGCAAAATGCAAGCAAATAAGTTAATTCCAAGCAAACCATAAATAAATATATTTAAAATAATTTTATGACTTGGAGTAGAACTAGTATTGACTTACGTTAGGGAAGGCCATAATAGTATTCTTTCTAACCAAGATGTCATATTTTTTACTAAGAATGATTCTTAACGTGGATTCTAACCAGGATGTTCTGTATTTCCTGCAGATGCTTCAAAAATTTTCCCATTGCAAAAGCATTTGCTTTTCTGTACTTCATTCAAGTCTCCTGAGTGAGCCGTGGCCCTCGTTTGAATTGAAATAACAGTACAATAGTACGGGCCGCCACTTGTGATTGCCACTTTTGTCACTGCTTTCAAGGTGGATGCACTAACATTCTATTTGTGTCAGTCCTCAGAGGAGCCGTCTGAAGGCCTCAGCCCACCTCTATAGCTAACTAGTCATGTGGATGAATGGCCTGCAGAAGTATGAAGAGAAACTGCCATTTTTGGCCCATCACTCAAGAACACGAGAGACAGACAAGCCCGATAAACGCAGCCGTTTGCTTTGTCCCACACAGCAGTATCTCCACATCAAAGACCAGAAGCTTCACCAGACACAGTACTGGGAAATGTGGCATTGGGAATGAAAATAATATAGAATTAAAAACACATTGACATAATTTATCTACATATTTACAATTTGTTAAATTAAACAAATTCACCTTTTATCACTTCATTCATTTCTTGGGAATCAAACCCATGACATTGATATTGCTAGCGCCATTCTCTACTGTTTGAGCTACAGAAATGCACTTCAATTTCAACATCAGTCTGAAAATATATATATACAGTATATGTATGTGTATATATAATTTTATTTTATAAATTATATTTTATATAAATGAATATAATAAGTGGTATTTTATTTTTAACGGTTTTTGATTTCAAGTTTAACCTCAAGATTCAAGCTGATTGATCTGTGGTTGCGATATGTATACAACCTCAAGCAACATTGCATCTGGTGTAGACACGTGTAGGATTATATATGAGACAGACTATATGAGACAGACAGTCATTTTGGTACAAATGTTCTTGATAAACCTTGAAGGACATACTGCTAAGCGGGAACACTGTCTCTATACTGTGCACTGAATGCCACATTACAACAGAACAGAGAGCAAATGTACCATAAAAGGATAAAACTGTGGAAAGACATGAAGGAGAGAAAACTAGGAGATGTTGAATATGCCTTGGAGGAAGGTCAAGTCAGCAAAAATGCACCAACTGAACAACATCTCTTAAACAAGGCATTTACCAGACAAAATCCATCAGTAGGAAGGGCTACGAAAGGATGAAGTTGGTCAGAGAACCATACTTTATTATTGTTCAAGAAAAAACAAAACGTTTATATCGAAAACTGAAATGTAAAAACTGAATATAGAAATAAAGCTCAATTAACTTGCACTGTTTTATCTCCTACCAAGCAAGCTATGTGTGAACGTCTTTTTTTTTTTTTGAGAAAATTCACCTTNTTTTTTTTTTTTTTTTTTTGAATAGAAAACAGCACTTTAACACACTTGCAAATCTTTTATACATACAAAAATATCAGCATGAGGTGCTGCAGGTCACCGCCACCAGAAAAGAGTTGGCAAGGTCTCATTTAAAGATGAAAAGAAGAAATTCCCCCTCCGGAAACATCAGGCAGCTGGACTCAAAACAAAGGATTCTGGTCTTAGAACCTGAGGGTGTTCAGCCATCACTTCCTACAAACTCTGCAGTATGCAGTAAAACAGAGCTGCATGGAATGACAATCCACAGAATTTCCCCAGAGACAGATATCCAGGATGATCCTCTCTTTATCTGGACCCTTGTCTGTAGACACCTAGCTATTTATAGTTCCCGTGGTAATAGTCGGATGGGAGGTTTAATCGTTGAGTGCTCATTTTCAGCCTCCATGATGTTTTACAATATTTAAACCAAACCACACAACATGGTCATAGACTTTAAGACATTATAAATGGTTTTAATAAAATTCCTGGTCTATTCTGGCTCAGAATTTCATTTTCTATGTTTGTTATCTTGCAGTCTAGAGCACATGACCTCAGAAAGGCAGGGTTGAACTTTTATTTCTTCTCCAAACATAGTGCACTTTTGGTTGGAGTTTACATCTACTGTATGAAGGTTGCGCTCTGAAAAATACACAAGCTGAATGGTTAATTTGTTTAAAAAATATGATTCGACAGAATCTCATAAAGATGCTGTACAAATACCCAAGGCTGCTCACTTTTATGGTACGAATGTAACTGGGGAAAGATTGAAAGCTCTTTTTAAAGTGTTTAATGGTGAAAACATTTTGTAAAGATGTTTTTTTTAAAGATAGATAGATAGATAGATAGATAGATAGATAGATAGATAGATAGATAGATAGATAGATAGATAGATAGATAGATAGATAGATAGATAGATAGGTGTTGTTTTCTTCTTTCCTTCTGGTGTGATTTCTCTGTCATTGTGTACTTGAGAAATTTGCATCTTTCCCAACCATTTCTCGTGGGCACTGTGCATTTCTCGGTCTCCAATTGACAGCTCAAAATGTCTTCCAGATACGCATGACTGGGGCAGAATGACTGCCGGCAACGCCAATGAATAGAAACAAGTCCCCACAGCGTGAGAGTGAGAATGTAGATAACTGATAAAGCCAAGATACACCTACTGCCTATCATCAGCCTGATTCAATTCTGCTTTATCTAGCAGCAATGATACGATTCTGATACCTGATAATGCAGCAGCACTCTGGGCTTAACATTTTTTAGAAAAGATAAAGTGAAAGGAAAGAACATGGTGAGAGAGAATGCAAGAATTAAAGAGAAAAAAGTCAGCTGTGTGGAATGGGAGTTCATATGAGGTAAATTATTCTTATACTACGGCAAAGCAAATATGCTTACTATTTGCACGACTAACATTTGCACTAGGTGCATAAGTGAATTTAACTCTGATGTGAGAAAGTAGGATTGACAGAAATTCTAAATGTTTTACAAGCTCTATTGAAATCCTGTGAGAAACTTGCAGCAAGTCAATATTACTCTAGCAAAAAACAACATGCAAGCTTTTCCTTTTTGTTTCAGTACAGTACATAGACTGATTCTCTCTGCTTATATCTAGACCAAGCTGGGTAAATGGCACATCAACAAAATATCATCTTTTATCTAAATGCAAAATCTCAGTGATATTGCCTCCACAACATAATCATTAGCTCCAAATGCATGAAACACATGAGGAATCGTGGGAGGTTATGAGGCCAATCAAAAGCCAAAGCATGTGCTGCTAATAGAATCTGTACAGGTGGTCCAGAAAATTTCAAATTCAGAAAATTTCTGATTGGTTCAGAGCAGCGTGGCGTGTCTGGCGGGGGCTCAGGATCTAGGCCGTCGGGAGGCCTGATTAATCTTCATTTTCCTGCTCTGTCATTTTTATCTGTGATTCACCAATCAGCCACTGCAACAAATACATTTTGTGCTAAGAAACACTTGGAAATAATTACCAGACTTTGCAAAGTAGAAAAAAATTGTTTGAAAACTAGCAAAGAGTATGTGCATGAAGATCTGCTGATACAGACCTATAGGGTTTGGATAAGACAGTGCAATGTTGTTTGGGGTGGATTCATCTGTAGCATTTTAATGTTTGATATTATGCAATATATATATATATATATACAGTTGCGTACCGCACATCTGTGAGGCCCCCCCCCGCAAAGCACGAGANAAATTACATATAGTTATTGATTAAATGGTATAAATACAGTTATCATTGTATTGATGCTTCCAATGTTATTATTAACATTATATTATGTAATTTTGATATGTAGGCATATAGGCTATGTACATCCATAGTTACATCCCGGCAGGAATAATCTTTTATGAACTTGAAGCCAAACATGCCTCTGCTCCAATTTAATTGTTTTAAAAATAGCAGGAGGTTTCTTCAAGGTTCCTTTAGAAGAAAATCGTTTTTATTAATATTAAACTTCTTAATTAGTTCAATGAATGGTAGTGTTTTCTTTTTTTACCGAAACATAAATTAAAATAGCCTATTAGTTTAGTCAACAACCTAAACGGAAAACGAAAATAAATTTGGTTAATCAAGTAATGAAATGCATTTAATAATCAACAATCAAATAAAAGTTTTAAAATAAAAAATGTATCTATATAGGGGATTTTTATATAAACATTTTAATATAATTGTTTCTACTCCAATTTGTTGGTTAAATATAAACATTTAAATGATGGCGGTATGCTTAGGCTACATTAACAAAGACAACAACAGGTTAAGTCAAAATATAATGAATACAGTGCTGTATATTAAATGCTATTTTAGGGTTATTTCCAGCTAACTATCCAGTTTATAGTCATTCAGTGGCTTTTCTGAGGTAAATGTAGCGTTATGTGACATTGTTCTCAAGCTGTTTAATCGTCGTCTTTCTGCGGTTGAAACACTGATTGATCGATTACGCAATAGTTTAAGACGCAATAGTTTGATACGCGATACATTTCGGGAAATTGTTCTGTATCTTTCAACATTGTTTCTGCTGTTCATTCATGTTTACTTACTGCTGTAATAGTAGTAAAGAAGACTAAAGAGGAAGTGATGATTAGTTCACGCTTCATCCACACTATATGTCTGAGCTGAGCCTGAGGCGCTATGGAAAAAATTGTTTTCTGTCACTGAACAATAAAAAAGGTAACTGCAAATTTATCTCTCAATTCTGACTTTTCCCCCCTCAGAACTGGAAGTCGCAAATGTGTGCATAAAGTTATTGTGAGATATAAACTTGCAATTCTGAGAAAAAAGTCAGTCTTTTGCCCCTCAGAATTGGACTTTATGTCTCTCAATTCTGAGAAAAGAAGTCAGAATTGTGAAATAAAAATTGCAATTATGTTTTAAAATAGTTTTCGACAGAATTTAAAACTTGAGAAAGACTTTGTTTTATATTAAAGCAGAGTTTATTGTTATTATTGGATGGGTGCACTACAAATTTTAGTGAAGTTTTGTTCACGCATCAACAGAAAAAAACAGACTGAAAGATTGATCTTGAAAATACATATAGGCTATCAATAATAATAATAATAATAATAACCAAACATATTTATTTGTCTCAGTTAACTGCACACGTCCGCTAACAGTAACACAGCGCATCAAGGCTTGCTGTTGTCTTGGCTACCTTACAAACGGGCGATGGAAACAACGGTGAATTTTTCTCCCTTTTATGGTAATTTAGCACTAAAAATATGATCTTCTGCTTGCATTTTTGGGCTTCACTTGGATGCTTTATTTTCATCTTTATAGTCAATTGAGTTCAGTTCTAAAAATAGCAAAGGCTATATAGTAAATTAATCTGGGACGGGGCCCATCATAGTGTGGGGGCCCCGTACGTCCATGCATATATATACATATATATATATATATACAAGCAATATCACACGAGTAGGCCGCAGGCCAAATGCCGTAGGTAATTACAGCGTGCTGATATACAGCCATATTGCACGGCTACGAGTGTGATATTGCATTTATACAACAGTTCGATGGCACAAGTGTGTAAATAAATAAAAACAACAACGGAGTGTCTTTAAAAATCCTCTTTCATGCAGAAATGAAAGCTCTAGCGTAAGTTCTGCCAGGAAGACTCAATGTTACATCACCTGTTAGTTTAGATCTAACCAATCATTATCTTACACTTGGAGTATAAAAGATCGCTGACAGATGTCTGAGTCTGCAGATGCTGACGCCAACCTTCACCTCCATCCTCCCCACCACCACCAGGATGGTCCCTGTCCATACCTCCCAGGGAGTCAGCTACACCCCTGCCTTCATCTTCAGGCAGGAAATGCAGAGTCCGCAACCCTTTAGGATGTGAGCTACGGACAGGGCCTACACCAAAGAACTTTATCTTACAATATTTTGCTTGCTGATTGTTTATAAATATCATTGTTACATTATCTTGCCTCCCGAGTCTTTCTGGTAGAACTACTTCCTTCCGCCACAGATTCAAATCTCAAGTTGACAGTTGGACCAAGCCTCCATAACTACTTCTAAAACGTCACTTTAGAACTAGTAAAAAAATAACGTTGAGTCCCTCCATTGAAACTCATTGTATTTTGTACAGTATAAGGGAGAGAGAGAGAGAGAGAGAGAGAGCATTACCTGTGTCTGATATAACATTCATTCTTCAGGTTGATGTCCATAATATTATATCCATTATAAAAATCCATTTGAATGTCCGCTGAGGAAAGCGATCTTTAGATTTGTCCTTTTTACTGCTAAGGGAATTTTCCATAACATACAGCGCTAAAACAACGTCCTTTCCTTTGCAAAAGTTCCTTTCAATTTAAAGTCCCCCTAAAATCAAAATTTAAGTTTTTTAGCTTTTAGTATAAATATGTTAGCCTTAAGGTTATGAATAAGTTGGTGTGTTCCAAAACAATGACAAAATTCACATTTAGGAGATATAAGCATTCAAAACTTACAGTCTCTCACTTCTGCTAAAATGGATCATGGATTTTCATGACATCACATCGCACTTCAGCTTCTCATCATATCTTCTGTCCAATCAAATGCTTTCTAGAATCTGAAGTCCCACCCCCTCCTACACAATCAACAGACACTGAAGCTGTGTTTGAAATCAGTCATTTGTTCACACATTTACTAGTTTCTACATGGTGAATGGCTCATAGTGCACAATATTGGGAATAGGGAACGATCCAGACAGTGTAAATATGCTTTCCATTGACGCGAATGAAGTCCGTTTTCGCATTAGTATAACGTGAACCGCCGCAGTGCGAGCACAGTGCTCTGGCCCAGAGACACGAGAGCACAGAGAGTATCATATCCGCGAGTCGGCTCAGACCACGAAAGGTATTCTGCACAGTGTGCACACTTTGTATTTTAAAATGATATAGAGGTAATTAGGAGGATAAACGGCTAGATATTAAAAGGAAACAGAGGTTTTACTAAGTTTAACGGCTCTGGCCAAGCTGTGATATAAACGAAACGCTATTGGCTATTTTAAAAAAGGGGCGGAGCTGTTCGATACATCGCCCTACCTTCCTGTTTCAGTTGAAATTACGTCAACACATTGAATAATGCTGCGCATTCCAAGACACTTCAGCGGGCCTTTAAAAGTCTCTTACGACTGACTTGTTGAATGAGTCTCATTCACTCGTAAAGTTTTGCTTCCATCTAAATGGCGTATTAATGTAACTTTCACTAAATTCATATTACCTATAGTCTTTGATATTACTCACTAATGGACCCTTTCTCAATACCAAATACAATATATTTACATAAAATAATGTTTATTGAACAGCAATATTTAAATTAACAATAATGGCCATTATAATTGACACACTAGTGTGCCGTGACAGGGTGTCAAGTGTGCCGTGTGGATAATTACCAAATGACAAATAAAATAAAATAAAATAAATGCTACACAGTTAAGAATATATTGTCAGTGTCAGGCGGCAACCACGTATCTCTATATTTCCTCATTTTTGTTTTATTTAATTTAAAAAAAATCAATGTTATTGGTCACCTTTACGCCTGTATGTGGGTTTTACAAATATTTAATGAATGAAAAGGATTTTAAAGAGCTTGTGACAAAACCTCCTAACTCCATTGGATCCTCAAACTGTCAGTCAAACCTCATAAACCCTCTCCACCTCTATCGTGAAAGAAGTGCCACACACAGTTTGGAGATCTCTGCTTCTTTGCAATGCAAAGGTAAAATAAAAACGTACAGCGTTTTCTTTGCTCAAGAATAATGTTTTATGTATTTGAAGAGTGGAGAAGTGTCTTCGGCTGATATACCTATAGAGGATGTAAGTTAAATACAGCCTTGATATTAAATTATCAATTTAACATAGCACTTTTCGATTTGCTCTGGAACAAGTAATAGATTTATAAGACCAAAGATTCCATTTTATGTACCAAAAATAAGACACAGTGGCAAATCCCTGGAGCACTGGCCGAGATAAAGCTGTTCTCGGCGTTTACACGACCCCTGAACGACCCCTGGAACTCGCATCTCCGAAAACGTCTAAACAAATTGTAAAGTAAGCGCTATGATTAAATATAAGTCACATATTTCAGGTGTAAACAACTACATTCTTGCCTAAAAAACTCTTAAAACTACAGCTTGTGGTACAAGTGTAGTATTCACATAAATTACGGTGGAATAGATCGGCCGCCATGACAGTCGCTTCAAGCGGAGTGATACAAACGGTGAAAAGGTAGGAGTGCTGTTATCACTAGAATATCGCACGGCTATCAGCCAATCAGATTCGAGAACCAGAAGGAACTTTAAAATTAGATAATTCCCACTATCTGCGATGACTTAGAAAGATTCTGTTTTCTAGAAATATTCTGCACATGCTCAGTGAATGTTTGCAAGTGGGAGTAGAGAGTCTGCGTACACACACACATACACACATAATGTGCCAGGTGAAATGATAAATGGCAGCCAGTGAGTGTGCTGTCTGGGCATCCACCAGGGGTAGTACAAAGCAAATCACAAACAAATCAACAAAACAATATGAAATGTTTTGTAAGACCCCAGGAACGCAGCTTCTGCATTAGATAGAAGCACTGACTCCTGATCAGAGAGAACAAACTCTATCCATCTCTCCTCTCCTTCCATGAAAATCAATTTCTCCCTCTTCAGGCAAACTCGTCTTGAGAAGACTTACAGACAGAAGTGTTTACGTTCTTTCCCAAAGCATTAAAGCCAAGTTAAAAGCCTTGACGTTAAAAATAAAGGCAGTGAAGGACAGAATCGAGCCTGAGAGAGAGTGAGAGAGGCCTGAATGAGAGAGGCGATGCTTCATAGTCGACTCCAATAACACCATTCTGTTTCATTCAGTTTCACCTCCAAAAATCACAGGGTCAGGATAATGTATTTATTCTTAAAGTAATTGTGTAAAAATGTCTGAAAACATTTATGTGGAATTTCAAGAACATTTAAAGAAAGACTTGTGAAAAAGAGTAAAAAAGAATAGCTGCCTAAACGCAAAAAAACAAACAAACATTTATTTTACCATATCCAAATAGAAATTATTTGCAACAAATATTTTTGAATGTTTTTGAAAGAAGTCTCACCAAGGCTGCATATGTTTAATAAAAAATACAGTAAAAATATTAATTAATGTTATTACAGTTTAACAGAACTGTTTTCTTTTTCCAATTTATTCCTGTGATGTCAAAGCTGAATTTTCAGCATTATTACTCCAGCCTTTAGTGTCACATGATCCTTCAGAAATCATTCTAATATGCTGATTTGGTGCTCATGAAACTTATTATCAATGTTGAAAACTGTTGTGTTGCTTAATACTTTTCAGTCATTCCAGGATTCTTTGATGAATAGGAAGTAAAAAAAAAAAAAGAAGCATTTATTTGAAATAGAAATCTTTTTTATACAGTATAAGTGTCTTTACTGTCACTTTTGATCAATTTAATGCATCCTTGCTTAAAGTATTAATTTTTATCAGCAAAAAAAAAAAAAAAATCTTACTGACCTAAACTTCTGAATGGAAGTGTTAAAAAAATATTAAATACAATCGGTGTAAATACAATCTTATTTACTAGGTGTACACTTAATGAATATTAAAAACTTGTTATGATAGACATTAGTTAAATTTCTATGGTTTGAACAAATACTTTACAAAGCCTAAAATATGCCAATATCCAAGTTTACTAGTAAGGACAGAAATACAGTGGTGAACTTTATATGGTGATGTCAAAACCATTGATAATGAACACAGAACTTATAGAAACTGGCACAGAATAGAATAGAATAGAATAGAATAGAATAGAATAGAATAGAATAGAATAGAATAGAATAGAATAGAATAGAATAGAATAGTCAGTAAGTCAGACACATTTTTCAGATGGATGTTCTAGTTGGCAAAAATAAATAGAATAATAATCAAAATGTTCTTTTCCACTCCTAGAAAAAAAGAATCAATTTTTGGGATTGTGACAATCCATTTCCTCTAAAACCACAAGACTTTTGTGACAGCTGCCTATACATTAAAAATCTATCCAGCCCACTCACACACCACCAGAATGAAAATTGAGGCAGTCGTACAGAGAGGAAGTCAGAACCCGTTTTAGTTTAATTACAGCACATTTTATTCCCAGGGAAAACAATAGCCCCTTCAAGCTGCCTGTGAGGTTTCACCTCAAGATGATTTAGCTCTCAAGATGTCAAACTCTCTGTCAAGCAAATACATGGGTTGTAGTCACCTAATAGTTAAGATTCTGAACCGCGGACACAAAGGTTCAGCCCCGAGCAGGAGTGGGACAGGAACTGGGGACTTACTAATATCACGGTCCTGCTCTATCACCATTGTGCCCTTGAGCTGGGCGCTTAACCTCAGATTTCTCCACGAGAAGTGAGCCTGCAATTAATCCACAGAAAGTCAGTTTGAATAAAAAGCACTAGGGCTGCACGATATATCGTTTTAGCATCGATATTGTGATGTGCGCATCAGTGATAATCACATTGCCGGATGTGAGATGTCTCGTATAGGGATTGTTGGATTAATTGCAAAGTTTGACTTTCATACAATGAAAGTTTATTGTTTGCACGTGTTTTAGGTCCTGTCAGTTTAAACATTCAAGTGATTTTAAACCATTTGAGTGCAAGATGGCGTGAAAGAGAACTCAATTCATAACATGTGGCTGTTTTCTTTGCACACACACACACACACACACACACACACACAGAGCCATGCACATGCACGTGAACACAGAATTCTATTTATCAGCCCCGTTTTCCTAATAAAATCGAAGAAAGCTTTACTATTTATTTCACTTGACCATTTAAATCCTTGTAAACACAGTTACTAATGGCTTACATGAAAAAACAATTGTGAAAGAAAAACGGAAGAAGGAAAAATGGATCTGCGCATTTGGTCTTAAAGTGACAGCAGCCTAATAATCCTGCTACTTTCTGCATCATGAATGTTAATCAAACAACAAAACAAAAATAGAAAAATAACTTTTGTAGCTTTACCATAGATTAATTATATTTAATTTATACAGCATAGACTATGCAGTGCTGTTTTATTCAGTGTTGATTATTCAATTTCTGTACCTGAATACAGTTAGACTTACCTGAAAAAATATAAAGCATTATTTATTTCATTTGTATCTTTGTTCTATTATATTTATCTATGCTTGTCATTTGTTAATTATTTTCTCTGTGTATTCACTCGCCTACAAAATCACCCCAATGATTCTAGAATGATTAGTTCTTTCCAAGTAGAGCTATTCAATTAATCTGGTTATTTTTATTAATTTTTTTATTTTTTTCATATCACAATATATATCGTAGAAAAACTAAATAATTTCAACGTCAGTTTTTTTCCAATATCATGCAGCCCTAAAAAGCACACTATGTGGTAAGCTAGTAAGTTACTGTAAATGCAAGTATTAAATGCAGATTATTCTGGCCAAAATTAACCCACTCAGGAAGTGACTGATTGACAGGTAAGACGACCAACTTTTAAAACTGCAGTCAGAACTGCAGTTTTCTGACAGTTTTGTGTGCAGTAAGCATCAGACAGTCAGCAAACTGACTGTATGAGGCTGAGACTACGCATTACACAACTGCCAGGGCACGAAAATGCAGTAAAAGACATTGATCATAAGCGTTATCAGATACTATTCTGCTTCATGAAAGTCTCCTAATGTTTTTGATAGCACAAGAATTCCAGTGCTTGACTTTGCAGTACTTTGGGCTTTTGTTGATTATGGTCTTCGGAGACCCTGATACAATCAAGTCCACTTTTAGTGCAGAACTCTACCTAATTATCGCACCATTGTCTTCAAAGGAAATCCTGATGCACACTAATCTAAAACCGCACCGCAATCTTTTATAAAACACCTGAGAGCCCCTTCGTGTTCCTTTTGGAAGCACTGGCACTTCATCAGTTCTCACGCACACACACACTCTTACCACAGACAGCGCTGAAAGCAAAAAGATTGTATTTGCACCTCTAAGGAAACGAGGGCACGAGCTGAGGTTTGCGCTGCCAGGCAGTGATACGTTATGCTCTCTGCAAGCAGTATAGGAAGATCCAGTCTTGTGGGAACAATTGCTTTTCCATTTAAATTGCATTTCGAGTTTCTTTTGTTCTTGTTCTGCTTCATATTGAAATTACAGGCGCCATGAAATCTGTATTAAAAGGTCACCTGAAAAGGGGTGTGCATACTATTCATTTTTCCGTTGTTCCAGTGCAAACCTTTAATTTTCTACAAAACAAATGCACATTTGTACATTGATTAATCTCCATTTGCACATGTCTACAGAAAAACCCCAGAGGTCACTGTATTAAACTCCAAAATGTCATTAGTGTGAGTGGCATCTAAATTAGCGACTGCCACTTTTGGTTATCATCTCAAAGAAAACAGTGTCATTCAAAGATTATTCTCTGCATTGGTGGTTGGGAATTTCAGAGACTCTTTCTGCTGTTACATAATTACACCAGTAGGTGGTGTAGTTATGTTTATCTTCATGAGTAAGTCACTGACCCTGAATGATACATTAAACCAATTCGTTCAAAACAGCTGATTAATTCAGTAACGAAACAAGCAACAGTGTTTATGAATGAGTCATTGAATCATTCATTCAACCAATTAGTTCAAAACCCTCATTCATTCAGGAACGACACAAGTGACTGTCTTTGTAAGTGAGTCATAGAATATTTTTTTCAAAAACACTGGTTCATTCAGGGACGAAACACCACTACTGTGTTGCTATTTTCGTTGTTGGATCTAAAACAGACAAAGTAACTGTCAATACTGAAAAGTTACTTATATTAACTTCTTGTTTATTGAACTGTTATATTAAAGCGATATCACACGACCATGCTGTGCCCTTGCTTACTTGTTAACTTCTCAGAAATTGCCCAAGTAATGGTTGCTACTAGATGCATATTTCAAGCTAGCAATGGCAGATTTTTGTTTAAGAAAGTAATTTCACACACAAGAGGGTTTTTGTGGCATTCCTTAGTTTTTCCTTACTTGGTTAAATACTTGTCAGATTAACTATTATATAAAAGTAATACATAAATGAGGTATCTTATGTGTATCTTTTCTCCACTGGGGAAAATCCCTTTTTTTTTAATCTTCTGTCTTCAGACTTCAGTCTGTCTGACATGTTTTCTTTTAAATGAGCATTTTTACTAGGCTCCTATGTTTAGGTTCAGTAATTTCACTTTAATGGCAATAAAAAGGTTATTAGTCCTTATTTTAAAAAATGTCACTTTAGTCAATTCATTGGTATTTAACAAATTTGACTGTCTTTTGCTACAAAAAGTCCATGTGTGCTTTTTAAGTCCATCTCTTTGGACAACAAGACATAGTAAAACATCAGTTTTTGTCAGTTTTACAACAGCAAAAGGAACAGTTATGTTTACTTTCTACCCGCAAAGTCCTGTCATTGCCACTGTAACAATGGACAAAACATGACAAAAACTTGCAGCGCGGCGATTAAAAGCCCACTTATACGCACACCGTTATTCATCTTGAAATCATATGATTCGATTTGCATCTTCCAATAGGTTCTTCTGTGGACATAGAAGCTTTTGCTGACAAAGGGAAGTGGCGTTTAGCTGTTTCTGCCAACGTACCTGTATTTCTGAATGTACTGACACTGGGATTTAGTGGATTTGAAGCAAAAATATTTGATGAATGTATAGTATGTGAGAGAATTCGCTCAATATCATGATCTAATTTTTGACGGAGGTGGCATTTAGTAGCTTTTGCATCTGAACTCATCATATATACCATCAAGTATTTTCCTCAGGTTGATCCAAACTCGTATGACTTTATTTCTTCACACAACGACAGTGCATGTTAACCTCAAAATTGACAAAAACACCATAAAATAGTCCAAATTCTTCTTTGGACATAAGAGCAGTCTTCAAAAATTCACCTATTGTGTTAAAAAAATAACAGCACACAGGTTTTGAACGACATGATGGTGAGTTTTGGAGTGAACTATCCATTTTATGTATGTAAGCTGTAAAAAAAAAAAAGAAAGAAAAAAAGATCTAAAATAGATCTAGAATATATATAAAACACAAGGTACACAGATATTACTGCTACATGTCAAAAAATAAACACTTCAACAAACAAAACCTTCTGAGAGTTTTGTCCACCTACAACCGCTGACATTTAGACAGATGGGCCAGCGGTTAGTATTTTCCACTCTCTATCTTTCTTGCCGTTGCCCCTGGTCAATCAGAGATCCAGTCGGGCTTAAAGAGAGAATTAAGAGGAGGCCAAGATTCAGGTAAAACTGACAGGGTCTGGAGGATCTATGCCTGAATAACTGCACAGACTGGCTTCGCTGCTCTCTGCTTTTATCAGAACTTCAGGCATGAGTTGAAGTGAACCGTTAAAATGTTCAGCGCTCCAGCTGATGGTATGCATATTACGACTACTTAAGACAAATAGAGTCTGAGGGCTATTGAAATATAGTTACACACATTTTACAAGCTATTATTTCCCTGATTCAGCCTCCAAAGTATGACCTTCCTGTTTTATCCACTAGTGTTCAAAATATATGAAATCATAGTTTTAAATTTTACATTGTTGTTTCTAAGCCAACTTAAAAATATAATAAAATTATTTATATTTCTTTATTCGCTTCTTATCTAATTTTAAGCCAGTTGTATACATATGAAATATAATTTTAATATACAGTATATATTAACATTCTTTGCACAATGAGGTTAATATTGCATTGCTACTCTCAGGGCTCATGGGCCTATTATAAATACAGCTTCAAACATTGCAAAAACATCAAAAAGTAAGAAAAAGGCACCCTTCACATTCATATTAGCATAATCTATTTATGCAGAGAATGCTTTATCATTGTGCATTTCATAAAGCATGCACAGAAGCAAAAAATAGGCAGGCCAAACTGGGGAAAGTCAGCAAAACTTTGACTACAAACCGTGACTGCTAATGCAGACTATTAAATCAATACTAAAGAAGACCAATTTAAGGCTTTTTACTTTCAGGGGATTGCATCAGAAATATCAGACAGTATATTTAAGAGATAATCAAAGTGTGAATGCTTTTAATGTCCCTAAAGGCAATGCATGCCTTCAACAGCATAGCTATTCTCTCAGCCTGTCAATATTGGTCAATGCTGAGCTGCAGGCTTCAGTGCACATCAAAGTGCATCTGCTGTCTTTATACGTGCATTAGGCACTTACAGTAAACTGTGCAGAGAAAGCTTGTGTGAATGTCAAATTAAAAAATAAAAAACACACAATCTGTCTGGCAGTCCCAGGATACATTACTGAAAGTCATTTCTAATGTAAAGTGTAATTAGACACTCAGTGATAAAGAATATTATAAAAGTAATATAATCTTTTTTGTTATTTGCAAATCAGCATTTGATACAATAGTGTTAAAAGCTAAGTAGGATGATCTTGTATGGTGTTGGATTTACTTTGAAACAATTTTCATTCAGAAATTGCTAGTAAATTTTGCAAATCATTACAAAGAAACAAATAACATTGAATTTAAACTATAATTTTGAAATACAGTAGAAAGACTGAAATAGTATTTTCTTGAAAACAATCCACTAATCACTATTTTATTTACAAGTTTGAAAATTAGTTTTTTTACAGTATACACTAATGCTGCAAATAAATCAAAATGAGTAATCCTACAAGACAGTGGTGAAAATGACTCTGCTTGCTTTTGTTCCAAGTGATAAAACTGAAAATGAGTTTTATAAACTCTTATAAAATTTTTCAGCTTCTCACACATTACAAAAACATGACTGCAAAGCATCAGATTTCAGAACACCTGCTGCAACAAAATGTTCAGAATTATCTGAAAGAAGTACTATCACAATGCAATTTATCAATCATAAAAGTGCATATGGTGAAAAGTCATGTTAGATTGTTGTTGTTTTAGTGAAGCAAGTTTAATCTTGCCATATCTTCTGAAAAAACTGCAAAAGCATCAATATTTGATTTGCTCAGCAACAACTGAGCATGGAAAATCACAGTGGCTGGACCGTCAGTTCCAGAGAGGGAGTACAGCAAATCACAGATGATATCTGCAGGGGTTTTGATTTATATCGATGAGCAAAAGATGGAACAGACCAGTGACCTCCCAGACACAAGTAAATCCTAATGTAAGAGGAGTTAATAGAGCTATACCTATTTCCCATTTACCCCAAATCAGAATATATATCTAGTTCAGTCATAAACTCTAAAGGGTGCAGACTGGTAGGTCCCTTACATGCAATCTGCAAGCAATCACATCATTACTGCATGGCACAAGATGATTGGCCTCTGCTGATCCTGCAGCCAATGAGATTGCTTGCTCAACATTTAAATAGTCTGGTTCATTGTTTATTCTAAGCTCCTGCAGTGCACAGAATCAGAATTCATCTGAAACCCTCCACCTCCCCCAGCTCCACCTGCCTAGATCTGTTACGGGTATGTCTATTTATGCAGCAGCATATCTTACATGCTCACAGCAGTGTGTCTGTGTATCTATTAGCAGTAGCTAATATCTATCGACAGCAGCAGCAGAGTAGCAGATCTAGTCCACCAAGGCCAAATACATTTACAGCGCCATGTTCAATAACTATTCCGAGAGTCATGATTGAAATAAAATGATACATTATATAATTTTAAAATTATATATAATAAAATATTTTAAATATATGTAATTATAAAATAATAAACATTATGCAATCAAAAAGTAACATTATAAAAAAATATTAAATACACACTACACTCGTACATTGTACACAACCAAGTGTTGAACATTGCCTCACTTTTCTAAGAGCTGTGTGTGGTGGGGAAAAGACCTGTCTATGAATATACAACTTCACTGTCCCTGAAACCCTAGAGAATGGCCCTTCCCAGGTATAAAAAATTAATGTCTGAATAGCAAAGATCCTCATGTCCATACCAAACATCTGTAAAATGCAGAATTCCTATTAAGACAATAGTATATATTACTGTATGACTGTGCTACTGCAGTATCATTATTTGTGCATTCATTTATTCATGAATTCATGAAATGATTTTTTTTACTGTAATACCAAGCAGTGATGTTAACAATCTGTGGAAAAGATTACAAAAAAATTAAATATACATATATATATATATATGAATCATCAGTCTGAAATTAGTCAGTAAAACTGCTTATTGGTCCTATTAAGTAATAACAAAGAGAACAGTTCAGATCATTAGAGTGCAAATCATTAGAAGCATTACGTTAATCTTGCAACCATAAGAGGACAGTGGCCGGTGGAGCATTACAGAGATGGTATGGCCTGCCCTTGCTCCTGTGCTAATTTTATAAGATGAGTACCCCAAGGCACACAAATGAGAGCTGTGCACTCCATGAAGAATAACATCAATGACCGCTCATATCCCATGACAATAGAATCCCTTTTAGAACGATCGCCAAAATACATAATTTATCAGCAGGGTGCATCATCACATCACTTTTTGATTATCTCTATGTTAACTCGATTGAATTTATTTATAATGATAGTGAATTTTATTGCTGCTCCAGGATTGTTGGTACTTAGGACCGCATGTTGTGGTATAAGAATGATACACTGATACACAAAAATTATGACCAGTCACAGGTGAAGCAAATATTGTTGATCATCTCCTTACAAGGCCACATTTAAGGCCTGGGCAGATTAAATGGTAAGCACACAATCAGTTCTCAACATTAATCAACATTGGATACAGGAGAAATGGGCAGGAATAAGGATCTGTGCGACTTTGACAAGGGCCAAGTTGTTGGGTCAGAGTCTCTCTAAAAAATGACAAGGCTTGTTGCTCCTGGTCAACAGTGGTGAGAATTTACCAACAGTGGTCCAAAGTGGGACAAACCACAAACCGGCAACCGTGTATATTTGTTTAATATTAGTATATTTTACAGTGCTCAATGTAAATGAGTAAACCCCCTTTGAAAAGTAACATTTTAAACAATATCTCAATGAACACAAAAACAATTTCCAAAATGTTGGCAAGACTAAGTTTTAAATAACATCTATTTAACTTATAACATGAAAGTAAGGTTAATAATATAACTTAGAGAACAAAATTTTCAGTTTTACTCAAATTAGGGTGATGCAAACATGAGTACACCCCACTGAACGTCTCTGGAGCAAAGCTACATTTTAGACTACAAATGTCTAATTTAACAAGAATTCAACCACAGGTGAGTCTTATTATTCATTACACAGGTGTCCAGCAGACAGTTAAAGGGCGTTAAAACCCCTTCCCATTTCATGCAGTCAGCAATGGCACCACATGGAAGAGAAATGTCACAAAACCTGAGAAAGAAAATAATTTTTTTACTCCAGAAAGATGAAGGCTACAAGAAGATCAGCAAAACTTTTCTTATCAGACAGAATACTGTAGCAAAAGTGGTACAAACATTATAAAAAGATGGAACTGCAACCATCTCACAGAGACATCCAGGTCGTCCACGGAAGTTAACACCTCGACAGGAGCGTCTTCTGATGAGAAGGGTTGAAGAAAATCGGCATGCAAGTTCACTGCAGTTATCTAAAGAATTAGAAAGCCAAAATGGGGTGACTATTTCCTGTGACACAATACGGTGTACACTGCAGAGGAATGGCATACATGGGTGCCGTCCACGAAAGAAGCCTTTCCTAAAGCCCAGGCACAAAAAAGCCCGCCTAGAGTTTGCCAGGGCCAATGCTGACAAAGTTGAAGACTACTGGGACTCTATACTCTGGAGTGATGACACCAAGATAAATGTTTTTGGAACCGATGGCTTCAAAACTGTATGGCGTTGCAAAGGTGAGGAATAAAAAAAAAAAAAAAAATGCATGGTGCCTACAGTGAAGCATGGTGGTGGGAGTGTCCTTATGTGGGGCTGCATGAGTGCTGCTGGTGTCGGGGAGCTGCATTTCATTGATGGCATCATGAATTCACAGATGTACTGCTCTATACTGAAAGAGAAGATGCTACCATCACTCTGTGTCCTTGGTCGTCGTGCACTTTTCCAACATGACAATGATCCTAGACACACATCTAAGGCCACTGTTGGATTTCTGAAGAAGAACAGGGTGAAAGTGATTCAGTGGCTCCTGATCTGAACCCAATCGAACACTTATGGGGAATTCTGAAGAGACAAGTTGAGCACCACTCTCCATCCAGCATTCAGTCTCTAAAAGAGGTCATTCTTTAAGAATGGAAAAAAATAGATGTTGCAAAATGCAATTTATTCAAAATCCTTAAAGAATTAAAATAATTGAATGAAAATAAATTACTGAAGCATGTAACACTGTTAGATCTTAGATCTTAGAAGTCGGGAGTTTATCACACTGAGCAAGCACCCTTAAACCTGGTAGGTGTACATTTTTTATTTCTAACCCTTTAACCCGATTTTGCTTCACTGTTTGCGATCAGACCATTTTAATCTGCTAAACTCTGGGAAAGTGTTTTAGGCTGATTACATCAGAGATGGCAAATAGAATAGAGACGTGTGTGTCAGTTATATTGATTTGCAAACATGTGGTCCTGTTCGGTATCGCAACTTGACTTGTTTAGAGTGTAAACAAGATCTTTGCGGGGTTTTTTTTTTTTTTTTTTCTGTAATGTTTTTCATGGGTGCTTTATTGTGCATAAATTTATGAATTATATAGACTCCTTATATCATTTGGTTATTTGGTGTCTTTTTGGAGTCTTCAATTTACCTTTTTTGGAAAGACATCTAAATTTACAGTTTTGTGAGACTCACCCTTCGATCTGATGGTTTACTTTGCTAGTTGCAAATGATGACAAAATCAACATGTTAACCAAGATAAATGGTGTATGCTTAATTTCATGATAAGTATGCGATTAATCGTGATTTCACAAGTTTGCCTGCCCATTCAGTCTGAATGGTTAATGGTAAAACAAACTTGGCTTGCTGTCCTCGAAGGAGGCTCGAACCTGAGGCTCGGCTTGAGCTCCGAGTTAAACCCCCCCATAACAGTACTGCGTAGAGGGAGAATAAGAGAAATAGAGGAGGAGATGGAGAGGAGGAGATGGGGAGGGGGAGGGATACTGGAAGAATTGTCGCTGGGATGACGCAGTGACTGCTGCTTATAATATAATATAATATAATATAATAGTATATTATACGCTTANCCCATTCAGTCTGAATGGTTAATGGTAAAACAAACTTGGCTTGCTGTCCTCGAAGGAGGCTCGAACCTGAGGCTCGGCTTGAGCTCCGAGTTAAACCCCCCCATAACAGTACTGCGTAGAGGGAGAATAAGAGAAATAGAGGAGGAGATGGAGAGGAGGAGATGGGGAGGAGGAGGGATACTGGAAGAATTGTCGCTGGGATGACGCAGTGACTGCTGCTTATAATATAATATAATATAATAGTATATTATACGCTTAATGATGATCGACAGGACTGAATGTTTAGGCTCCTCCCGAACCTACGTTTGGAACTACATTAAAAAAATGTTAATCTATTGACAGTCCTAATGTTATATTATATTATATTATATCAATTCTAACAAATAATTTGTCTGGAGTGTTTTGCATGGGGTGTGAAAACCAGCTTGATATTTGTATGAATCCAATTAGCAATAAATCTATTTGAAATGTGTTTTTAAAGACAAAAATATTCATACTGTATGGAGAGGACACACCTACACAACGTAGACTTAACTTTACTTCCTATGGTGGTGACTCAGGTACGCCTTTGATAAAGGCACCCTCTCCCAGCATATCTGCCTCATCCAAAGATTCATGCCTGAAAAAGAATGAACAAATATCATGCCTCAAATCTCCAAGTGGGTGGACTTGGAATAGAATAGGGTAGAATATAAGCAATACTTGCTTATTTCACGCTGTCTAATGCAATTGCACAATTAAATTGTGCTGAAGGCAGGACTACTGTTCCCAGCATGCCCTGGGGTAGGAATAAATCATGCAAACATACTGCTTTACTGTTCACTTTTTACTGTTTATTACGATATTTACACTGGTTACACTCTTATTGGTTCTTGATTGACATCTATGGTTCCTTGAAGAACTTACATGGGACTTCCCATTACACAAAATGTTCTTTGTAGCAAGAAGTTCTTCTGATTATTAAAATGTTCTTCACACTTAAAAAAAAAAAATGGTTCTTTTAAGAACTGTTCACTGAAAGGTTAATTGGGGAACCCAAAATGGTTCTTCAATGGCATCACTTTGAAACTTTTATTTTTAAGAGTGTGTGTTTTGTTACTTAATAAAGTTAGTATATGTGTCATGTGTTGTTAACTGAATTGTTCTTAAATATGTGACTGATGAGTCTCACCATCATTGTGATGTAAAGTTCAAGTTCACCTTCACATTCACATTTATAAAACACGTGTGTTGTACCTAAAGTGCTGTACAATTTTAAACAGTCTTGACAAGATAAAAAAAGGCTAAAGAGAAGAAATGAGTCTTCAAGCTATATTTAAATGTGTCCACTGTGGGGGAGGATCTCACAACAACTGGAAGAATAAGGTTGAAGGAGATCGGCAATGTACTGTGGTGCTAGCCCATGCAAAGCTTTATAAACATACAGCAGAACCTTGAAATCAACTCTTTATCTGACTGGTAGCCTATGTAAGGAAGAGAGAACAGGAGTGATGTGTTCTCTCTTCCTAGTTTTCGTCAGAAGTCTAGCTGCCGCATTTTGGACCAATTGCAAACAATGTATGGAAGAATGAGGTAGAAAGGGGTTCACCCAAAAATTCAAAATTCACTGTCATGTTGCATGTATGACTTTCTTTCTTATGCAGAACACAAAAGAAAATATTTTGAAGAATGTCTCAGCATTTACAATTAAAATCAATGTGACCCAGTTATGTTTTGGACCCTGTATTCACTTTCTGGATAAAAAAAAAAGTTCTTTAAAATAACTTCTTCTTCTTTTTTCCACAGAAGTAATACATTCATTTTTAAATAAATTTTATTTTTGGGTGAACTAGTCCTTAAAAAAACCTGCAGACTAAATCAAATACTTGAGCTCAAGTGCCATTATGAAGAGTCTTTTTCCATAAAATTACAGACCCAGGCAAATATTACATGAAGTGCAAATAGAAAACCACTGACGAACCATCAACCTTCCCATTGTGTGCAACCACACTGCAGTTTAATTTCAGCACAATCATAAAAAAAAATTCCTGTTTTAGACAATATAATAAGCATGGGCTGGTTACCGGTTTCAAGGTATACCGCGGTGTGAAAACGTCACGGTTTCAAAACCACTACATTTTTCCGTGATACCGTTCCTGCGGTATGAGCTGTTTTTTTATGTCGCGTCAAAGACGCAAAGTGCAGGAATCCTCCAGGCTGTGTGCAGCGTAGTGAGTAACACGACCCCTCCCCCTCCGTTAGTGCAAGCAATCAGTCACCTCTGTCTGTCTGTCTGTCTGTGTGTGTGTGTGTGTGTGGGCATGTTTTTGTGAAATATCAGGACACAAATGTGAATAATAACATGGGTATGACATAGGTATTACAAGGAGAGGGTGACTTATGAGGACATTCCCCATGTCCCCACTTTTCAAAAGGCTTATAAATCATACAGAATGAGTTTTTGTGAGAAAGTAAAAGTGTGCACAGTTTCCTGTGATGGTTAGGTTTAGGGGTAGGGGTAGTGTAGGGGGATAAAAAATACGGTTTGTACAGTATAAAAACCATTACGCCTATGGAATGTCCCCACATTTCACAAAAACAAACATGTGTGTGTTTGTGTGTGTGTGTGTGTGTAGGATGGCAGAAGGAGGTGAACCCCCTGAAACTTTTTCCCCATCGAAAAAGATGAAGTGAAGTGGCTGGTAAATGTCTGATGACTGAAATCGCTAAATTGGCTGAACAATTACTTAATAAACTACAAAATGTTGTGTTTTCTAATAACTTTACTTCATTCACGGATTGCTTCTGACAGAGCTGCACGAGCTCGCAGTGCCATTTGCGGGACACTTAGCATGATCGCCAGGGTTCAAAGCGCCAAATGCAAGTAAAAATCTGCGCTAAAACGCTTATTCCCGATAACATTTTATGAATTTTGACAATGCAAGGATGTGAGAATGTGATATGTCTTAGTGCGATCATCAAATCGCAACGGTTGTGATGTAATTATAGAAATATATACTCTGAAGCACTGTATGGCGTCAGCTTCGATTGACAGAAAATGCTGCTCTGCAAGTGCTGTGTGTTTGAGTCACTTATAATTTGAATTTAGGAACGCAATGTGCACCAACCATCTGTACTGAGAGTGTAGTTTAAAAATCTGTTGTCAAAGAAAATAGAAAAACATCTTCCTGGATCTCCCTGTGGTTTTCCGTCAAAAATAAAAGCTCAAGGATTTAACGTTTGAAAGCAAGAAATAAAGACATCATGAATATTAGTGTTGTTCTGAAATATAAAAATAACAAATGATTATATCATATAATAACTCTATTAATACGTTTTAATATTTTTATTATAACTATTATTATCTTCTTTAGCTGATCACATGCTTAACTCAAGTGACTGCAATTTTTTTTTTTTTTTTTACAGAAAATAATTCAATTTCTGTTCTAATTATTGTTGAGCTGCAGGTTTAGGCTCACTTAAATGACTGCATTTATTTTATTTATATAATTTTAATTTAATTAAGAAGAATTAAATTATTTATTTTAATTATTTAATCTAAAATACATGTTCACTACTTTTCCAAATATTCTTATTCTATGTTGCTTAGAAATATATTGTGTTCAAATGAAAAAAGTAGTTTTTTACCTAGACATTTTAAAATAACACATTTTAGAGCTGTAATTGCAATACCGTGATACTGTGAAACCGTGATATTTTTGCTTAAGGTTATCATACCGTCAAAATCTCATACCGGCCCATGCCTACAATATAAGCTAACTGTGTGAAATGACTGTTGTGTTTTTGCTAGAAACACTATGCTGAAATCCCCAGAGCTGTAATGTTGATAAGGGAGATCACCATTGTGAGAAGCTTTCAACCATCTGTCACTCTGACAGTCGGGTCATGGGGGCGTCCACTTAAGACTTCATCATCTTGCTTGCTTCAGAGAAGGACTCTCAGTTCAATTAATAACATGTTGTAGTGCTTTGTTTTATTTCCATCAGTTGTGCTGGTACTTGTTCAGGGATTGGACAGATCTGCATTCAGTATTTTACAGCAGTCAGAGATATTATTAAAGAATAAAAAGGGTAATAAATAAATAATTTCCTTTTTTCTTTCTTACTTTTAGCCACTTTCCTTGTGTGTTGGGTGCTTGTTACTCTATTTGATTTAATCTAGCCAGCAGTTTAATAGACTGAATTTGAAAGGACAGACAATTAAGCTTCTGTGTTAGCCTAACACCTCAGGTTATGATCAATGAGTTTACTAAGAGTGATATTGAATTGTTGAATTAGGATGCTCTGACTGACAGCTCTTTTTCCTCTCTTTTAATAAAGTACAAATAAATAACTCCTACACTGGCATTATCATTATTTTTACAGCCATAAAAAATTTTCCTGAGGGATGAACATAATTGGTTGTTTATAAATAAAAGCTAGAAATACCATTATAATGCTTGGATGTGTCACTGGAGAGATCAGCAACCTGTTTTTATTGCACATATTCCTCTCTGTGACAACATATGGATATTGGAAACCATCTTTTGTTTAAATCAATCTACAATTACTTTGTGATTACAATGGCTAACTAGAGAAGGTTTGCTTTCAGCTTCCCTAAAAGCTCTATTTACCTGTGGAGAAAAGAAGTCTGTATAATATAGATAGATAGATCTCTTTTGACACCAGATGATGAATAATCTCCTTACTTCTTTTAATTACTCACTTAATATTCATCAAGCCAAAACCAACAACAACCAACAAATGTAAGTTTTGCTGGCAAATTATGCACTGAAACCTCAGTCGGTTTTCAAATAATTTGTTGACATCAAAACATTGTCAATCAACCTACCGCTGCTTATGTATTTTTAAAACACTATCAGAATGCAACAGCTTACTGCTTCTCACTACACCGATAAGTCAGACGTTTTTTTGTTTCAGTACTTCAAGGACCAAATCAAAATTGTGACAACCTTTCACATGTGGTTGGAGTGAACAGGCTCTGCCACAATGTTGTGTTTTTTTTCCTTCAAAAACACAAGAGGAAAAATGCTGCCTTAGAAATGTCTAGTTTTTTTTTTTTCTTTCTTCCAGGTAGAAACCATGGCTTCTGGCTTGGCTAAAGTCTGCCACCCTTCATTTGCTTCGGCTGAGTTGAAATGGCTTTTCTTTGGGGGATAGATAAATCACCACACATCTCCAGGTGTGCACAGGCACACAGCAGCAGTCGCCATTTGGATCGGTGCTACAGAGAAGTTGGGGCACACAGAGCGTGCTGCCATCACTGTGACAGTGTTTGTGACGGGTTGTCTCAACAGTTCTCCATTATGGGGAAGCTGCACTCATGATCAAAAGTAAAATACATGACTGGCAGCAATCATTACCAAAAAGATGTGCTTAATATGCTTTGCCACCTGATTTCACCTTTTTGCTGACTTTTTGTGACATCAATACAATCATGAACTTAGAGGATATAGGGCCAGATTTACTAAACAGGGAAAATTAGCATGAGAGCACAATTAAAAAAAAAAGCGCAGATGGGAGTGAAAAGTTCTGCGCTTTATCTACTGACCAAGTGCAAATTAAAGAACACAGACACAGCCGGATCATTTCCACAATGACAAAGGGGGTGGTTAATAATGGCGCAGATACCAGTAAATAGACTAGCGCAAACCTTAGTAAATCTGAAAGGGAAACTCCTACAAATGCATATGCAATAAGGTCAGCCACAAAAATAAACCTGTCCATGCCTTTTCAGCACTAATTTTTACAACACAGGCTCATTGGGAAAACGTACCTGTGTCAACATTTTTTGCAAAACGCAAAATACATACCAATACGTAAATATCACTGCAGATTCTAACAGAAATGAACACTAGAGGCAGTAAAACAGAAAGCACTTTTAATTGTTTTCACACACATTTATGATTACAGGGCCAGATTATGGATTAATAAAGACTTGTTTTCACGTGGCTCCTTACACAAAAATGTTATGGGCCCGGTTGCATGAAACCTCTTAAGTAAGGGTGTCCCTGAGTGGAAAAAAATCCCTGAGGCAAGGGATTTCTTTAAGAGTGTCGCAACAAACGTCTTAACTGTCACCCTTACCTAAAGCCGGGGACACACCTAACGATTAGCTGAAACATTCTAAGACTGAACTGAACACACATACCGATTGTTTCCTTCGACTGGAGACGATTTATATACTTACACATGGAATTTGAACACCGACTGTAATCGCAGACTGAACGCGACTGGACGCGTTTGAGCGCTATCAGTCATAAGTATCAATTTACATTCATAATCGGCCTTACAATCGTTAAGTGTGTGCGCGGCTTAAGTGTTTATACTAAGCATTTTGCGATGGAGAAGCAGTTGCTATAGTTACGAAATCTCCCACAATAAACAGAACATAACGGACCACTGACTTTTAAACAAGTTTAACATTTACTATACACTGTTCTACAATATTTGAGTTATGGAGATTATTAAAGGCAGCCTGACAGATGACACGCATACTAAAATTTTTGTTTCTATGAGTACATTGTTTCTATGAGTACAGCTACGACACCAGAGGATACTCAAAATCCTGCCGTGCCACTCACAAAGTTTTCCATTAAATTACATTATATTAGATCAACTCGTTGTTGTATTGTACTCACGCATCAATGCCACTTTGCCTGTTTGGTGTTTATTCACCGAATGATGCGTTTGGTGACTTATCGACGCCTATTCCTGTGCGCTAAAAAAAGAAATCTAAACCAAACTGGACCAAAGATTAAAAAGCTATTTTTAAAGGGGTGGTTCAGTGGTTTATTTCTTGGCTTGATTGTGTTTTTGGGGCACAGTTTAACATGTCCTAATGCTTCGTTTTTTTTAAAAAAGACGTATTTTTTATATATTTTACCTTTATTCTACACCTCTGTTTCCACTGTCATATGAATGGCTCGTTTGACTTCCTGGTTCTATGAAGCCACTCCCTCCGAAATACGCAATGTGCTCAGATTGGTAAACAGGTTGGTAGCGGGCCCAGTGTATCGTGATTCGCTGAAGCGTCCGGAAACGCCACGCCCCTTACCATTTGCAGTTACGCCCTCTGGTGGAAATGTAAATAATAGTGTCTATATTGCTGTATCAAATTGAGCCGAATAAGACCCAGATGAAGAGGGTCAAGCAGAACCTCTGCAATCGCAGCTTTTAAAGGACGTTTATGAATGGTATTTCATTTTTTGTATTTGTGTCAAAGTTTTTAGATATGCTGTCACTACTGTTTGTTAGCATTTAATATACGGTTTTACCCTGATTAAAGCTTTACTGTAGCCGAATACATGACTGAGTAGAAGCATTTTTGTAAAGCATATTTTTTTATTTTTTTATAGCATGAACAACTGTTTGTCTATGAATATAGAAGTTTGTTGTAGAATTTAGCTAACTGGCTAGCGAAGCAAAAACAAGTTGCTCTTTGTATATGTCCTTGATGCAACCAAAAATAGCAACAGAACTATAAGTTTAAAAGACATGTACAAACAATAAAACATACTTACAGTTTGAAGCCAATAAACAGCAGCTTCTGCTTTTAAAGTGGGTACTGCTCCATCTTTCAGTAAAAGCCTTTGTGCAAATCCAGCATTCAACTCGTGTAGATTCTGGAAGCTGTCTTCAGCGCCGCATCCAGTGTGAAAATATCACAGATTATAATGGGTCAATAATCTATTGACGCGTTGCGCCGCTCGCGTCCGGTGTACACAACTCTTCCGCTTCCATTCCATGGCCTCACCCACTTTGTTGCATGTTCCCGGGGGCGTGTTTTGCAGGTTTTATGATGTCACCAACCAGGGAAGAAGCTCGTTGTAGTCCAAACCGGTCGTTTTTGTAGGCATTAAACTGCCATAACTTTAAAAGACGATATCTCCGTTTGCATTGAACTTTCAGCACTGTAACTTTGCAGATACTGTTTATGCTCAAGCAGCAACATTACACACTAACTAAAGTTAAAAAAGTGAAATCGCATTGAACCACCCCTTTAAAAAAAAAGGGGGGGTAACACCCAAGCCTGCCGCTATAATCAGTCACTCTTGCACACAACACAAAAGCCTGGCATGAGATATATATGAGTTAATATAAGTGCATAGTTGCACTTGCGCTGTGTTCATTCAATTTTATTTTTTACAATACACGCTGTTTCACGTCATACTTTCAACAGGCTTATTTTGATCGCTAAAAATACACATCGGTACTTTCTCATCCTCAGCTAACATGAAATCATCCATCATGTTTGAGTTCAACAGATGAATTAAGGGACCTGTTCTGATCCCTTACTTTTTTTAGGGCTAAATGATTACTAAGGACTTTGTTGCAACGCATAGCAGAACTTACGGGAACACTTAAGCAATTAAGGGAAATACTCAGTGACAGCCTTAAGGTTTTTTTTCTTGCAACCCATGTTTCACTAAGGGTACCCTTAACCTTATAACTAAGTGTTTTCTTAACTTAAGGACTTTCATGCAACACTTAAGCAATTAAGTAAAAAAGGGGGGGTAACCTCAAAACACTTTTTACCATAGTGCATGATTTGTAAACGAATATATCTAGGAGTTTGCATCACTTACCCAGTTACAGATGTTCAGTTTTTACTGACATAATAAGCTTGCTTGGTAGCTCAGCTGGTACAGAATTGTACTTGGGTACGGGTACGAATCCCATGAAAGACGAATCATGGTAAAAGAGCTCAAAGACAAGAGTTCAAAAACAAGCTAAAAGCCCATGGTTACGATTGCATTTTTATGTCACATTTGCTTTTGTTAACACTAGGTTTGAGGTTTAGTGTAGCTGTAGTCTATTAAACATAATGGAGCATTAAGCTTTTAGCGCCACTCACCAGACATTTCAATTCAGAACTGCGGTGATACGTACAAACTCCAACATAATAAAACGTAGCCATGTTCAAGTTCATCTGTTCCGGAAAAAACTAAACACATTTTTAGCTCCACTCACTGGACATTTCACTTTTGCAAAAATGTTGACACAGGTACGTTTTTCTAATGAGCCTGGGCTGAATTTTTAGTGTCTTTAGTAAATCCTGACAGTAGTTTTTTGACAGCAAAAGAGGGTTTGTACTAGCGCAAGCTGTTAGTAAATCTGGCCCATAATGTTGCTATGGAAATGTATTAATTTCCATTTATTTTATGTCCTCACAAGGAGATGGTTTATGTTTGAGCTTGATGCAAGTGTGAATAAAAAGTGGAAGAACCAAATCAAAGTATGCTACATAGCTGAGAAAATCAAAGTTTATTTGAATGGCTAAATTAAGAGAGAGGGATGGGGTAAAGCAGCACTCTGGGTTGACAGATGGTATGACACATTTAATTCTCAAGTGGAAGGACTTCAAGTGGAAAAAAAGACTAAGAAATGAGGTCCAGAGATTCTCTTGTGTCTGTCATACATGAGTCTAACACAGTTCACAGATTAGAAAGTCATAAGTCAACACTTGCTGCATTCATTTCATTATCTCCATTAATGATGATGATTTTGATTTGTGCAATTTAGTTCCCATTTAATCCCATCGCTCACAATAGTGACTGTAAAGAAGGTTTTTATTTATAAAGCTTTAAAAATGTTACTCACGGGTGTTTTAGTGCATGTCCTTTAAATATGGAAAAAATAAAGTGTCTCAATTAAATATGTGCAGTGTCACATTGTTAGAGCACATGGTTGTCACGTGACCATGAAGATGATGGCTGCATCAAAGCTCTGAAACAAAAGGTTAGTAAAGTATGTTAACAAAGATATGACAAAGATTTTTGGTTTTCTTTAAAGTGTCTAGCATTAATATATGAATTCACAATTATTCAGTTTTGTTGAGTGTGGTCATAGAATGAGTAAACATGCTGATGGCAACAATAGTGACCACTGGGATAATACAGTACATTTAGGTATACAGTACGCATACTTACACACATAGATAGTTCTTGTTCTACCTAACTTTCTATTCTGTTCTTTCTTTTAGTTTTACTTTGAGTAAACGTTCTAGATTTGTTGGATCCAGATGACCCCCCAGACAAGGCAGAGAAGAAGCAGTACAACAGACACTAATAAGAAGAGAAGTCAACCAAAAATGACAGTATGTATGTCTGATTGTAGTTGAAAATAGTGAACTTGGTTCTTACATCTACCTCAATGATGCATCATTTTATTTTGTTGGCCTCTACTTCATTGTGTTTAATGATGTTTTATGTTCAATATGAATGAACTATCCAATTGCAGTTGTTAGTGAACATAGCACTAAAATGTCGCAATGACAATGTTACAGTGAATATTGCACTAAATTAAAAGTTCAAATGTTACAAATAAGTTACAATATTGATGTTTTAACACTGGTTACACTAATATAACAATGTTATGATATATGTTACAATAAAGTAACAATTTTGACATACGTTGATGGTTATATTTTCTGTCTTTTATCTAAGTATTCCTATCAGTGTTGTATAAGGGTTTTTATGTATAATAGTAACTAGGGGTGTGATGAGACAGGTAGCTCACGAGGCAAGACCAGACTCGAGATTAAGTTCACGAGAACGAGACGAGACAAGATTTTTTACACACTATTTTTAAGAAATTAAAATTGAAAAAATGGCGAAATACATGACTAGAAAAATATTCTGCAGGTGTATTTGAAATGTTTTAACTAATCATCTTGTAATGAATTTCATTTCAGTTCTACTTTCTGAGTATGAATTATCATATGCAGTAAAAGACAACAATACTCAAGTACTATAAAAGGTTTTGCCACCAACTCAACTGACTTCTCTTCTGCATGATTTCAGTCTCTTCAGACCTTACTGTACATGATTTATGAGCTTCTACAACTTTTGACCTCCTAACTGAACTCCTATCCACCAACTGATCATAGAAATAAAAACAGTATAAATAAAAATGTTAACACTTTACAATAAGGTCTCATTTATTAACATTAATGTATTAACCAACATCAACTAAAAATGAGCAATATATTTGCTACAGTATTTATTAATCTTTGTTTATGTTAGTTAATAAAAATAGTCATTCATTGTTAGTTCATAGTTTACAGTGCATTAACTAATGTTAACAACTGAAACCTTACTGTTTGTGCTTAATAAGATAAAGAGAAAACTGTAATTCGTTTTCATGGTAACACTTTACAATAAGTGCAACCATAATCGCACTCTCTAAATATTCAAAGTGCAAATAAGACCAGATTTTTCTTTGATACAGAGCTAAGAGATGATTACAACTACACTGCCCATCCTAAAATAGCTTTCATATTGAGAGATATTTGTATTCATCAGGGAGCCGCTTTCAAAACGCAGAGTATTGAAATCGTGTTTGAATGCGCACTCGCGTTAACTTTCACTTTCGTGATCGCGCGTACTCTGTAAATATGGAGCGGCGGTGACCGTTATCCAACTGAATTAAATGTTTTTTATTTAAATACAAAGCAAAACGACAGTGGAGGCGTAATGTAAACGTAGTGGTGGCATATTCTTTCATAATCATCCTAACACTCTGTCATGGCAATATCACGAGACTACTTTTCGCCTCGACGAGAAATCTCGTCACATTTTAATATCGCGAGATCTCGTCACACCCCTAATCGTAACCCTAGAATGTGATGAAACAGAGTTTAAAATGTAACATATAACTGGGCTGAGATATATAAAAATTTTGTTAATTCAGTATACACATTTTCCCACCGGTCACAATTGTGACTGTCCATAAAATTGATAATTATTGATTATTTCAAGGGGTTACTAATGACACATCATTTGGATATTTTCATGTCTGAGAAAAATGTAGGATTAAATGGGTTAATGCATTCACGGTGGCAATATTGCTAATGGAATTAATAACGAATGGCTTTTTAAATCAGCAACACATTATTGTAACTTCTGATGAATACTTAGCTTGTTTATTATAAACATTTGACAGTGATTGAGATGCTGATGTCAGTAAGAGTAACAATATCCTATTATTAACTACTTTTATTGTCCACAAGCAATTGTTAAATTTCAGCCTTTGTTTCCTCAAGAAAATTAAGGGTTATGCATTTTCAACAGGTTTATTAAACCACAAGCAGCCAACAAAAGAAAGACTAAACAAATAAATGAGCAAACGCTTAGTTCCTCTATATGTACACACATATGCATGTTTATGAAGTTCTCATCCACTGTATTTACTATTTCATCTTTTGATTGGTGGAATAAAATGTCCATCCATCCATCCATCTATTAGACCTGCACAATTAATCATTAAAAGGTCACAATCTCGATTCAAACCATGCGATCTTATTCCTAAATTACAAAAATTCAGCACTAATCAGCATTGGTGGCACTTCAAATAAAGATTGCATTAATTACATCGTTATACCAGTAGGTGGCAACAAAATTGGCTGTAAGCTTAAAATGTTTGTGTAAAATGTATGAAGGCATCAAGGCACATCCAAATTCAGTGTTAAATTCAGTTCACTTCCTGTCTCCTGAGATACTTTCAACTGATTGATTTTTGAAGGCAGCATAAATGTATTCTTTGCTGCCTTTGATACCCCACAATCCTTTGCATTCCATTCTATGACAGTTAAACTAAAAAAAATAAAGTTGGTATCTGAAAGTTGCGGTTGGTGATCAGTTTGTGTGTAAATTTACATTTTCCACTTCTGATGTCATTTAGCAAGAAATGTAGTAATTAAATGTTTGCTTAGTTATCACCAAAGTTCTGTTTCATTAAACCATTGCTGCCTCAGAAGCCTGACCGAAGAAAAAAAAAAAAAAACTTNCTGACCGAAGAAAAAAAAAAAAAAAAACTTATTCTCAATTTCTCCAGAATCGTCCATCCATCCATCCATCCGTCCGTCCGTCCGTCCATCCACCCATCTAATCTATCTATCTATCTATCTATCTATCTATCTATCTATCTATCTATCTATCTATCTATCTAACAAGGGACATTCTGCACATGAATGACTCTTTATTCAAGAGGTTTATTCATGCATCAAATTCTCTATAAGGATCTATACAGATCGACGGAGTTTTGACGTCCTCAGCAGTGTTGTTTTTCAACTTTGTTCCAGACAGCCTTTTGGACAGAGGTTCTGGAGCCAAGCGTCAAATGACACGCGCACAGGCCACTGTCTCTGCTACACAAAACGTCCCCTGCTGCGTCTGGTACCACACGCAGGGCAAAAGCGAAAACGAAGGAGACATTGGCTACTTTGCTCCGATTCCCCCTGCAGGAATAACGGAATAACGACTGCCTGTTCTCCCACATTTATATAACTTCACAGAATAAGCATTAGAGTAAAAGTAAGAAACAATGATGCTACTGTAAGTGCATGTGGGCGTCCACAAATGTGTGTGTGTGTGTGTGTGTCTGAGACAGAGAGGAAGGGGGGAATGAAAAAGCAGGGATGAGCGAGATGGGAGAGGGAGAATCACTGAAAGACAGGGAATAGAGAATTGAGTCGAAGTTAAATTTGATTTGTTGATGAACTACTTATTTAAATAGGCCACCAAAACTGATTGCATAGACCAGACTGCATGCTGATTGCATTACCAGACAGATCGCATCTCACCACGGATTCCCAAAACTCCAGCAGAAAAAAATTAGCTGTGCAATCACAGCCTTATTAATAACAATATTTATATTTCAATACAAATTAAAGACGAAAACATAAAGCTATCACTAATTTGAAACTGAAATGCTTAAATAAGAAGTTTCACCTTCTAACCACATCACTGATAACACACAAAAATAACAATCTAATATTTGCAAGACGATTCAAAAAGCATTTAACATGAAAAGGATGAACATGAAACGTATATATACATTTCTCATAATGTAAATAATATAATCATTGACTTACTTCAAGACAGCACTGTCTCCCTGTCTGACAGTGATGTTGTCCTTTAAATAAGAGTCTCCGCTTCTCGCTGGCACTCCTGCGGGCACAAGGAACAGCAGTCTTAGAGCCACAACAACCAGGCATTTCCACTGCAGCTCAAAATAACCAGTTATGCCCATTTTTTCGTCAGAAAACTCAGAAACTTCCGTCCGCACAGAAGAACCGTATAACTGAAGGAGCGTAAATGTGATTCCCCTCGGAACGCAGCGTTCACTTCGTATTCCGTCCTTTTAATATCTCCAAAAGTACGACTTTTACTTAGCGTTACTGACAGAAAATCCACTCAAATGCTCATAAATATTCCTTTAAAGTTTTCAGCATTCGGGTGAAACGTTTTTTCAAGCGTTTTTCAGACACACTGATGTGCTGTACCGAGTCTTCAGAGGCAGCACATATGTTGCTCTCGCTCTCAGGGAGATGTGCGCGCTCTTAAGGATGCTTCAGCCTCGTTCTGATCCTTGTCGTTTTCAAATTCACTTTAATAGGACCCGCACAAACTGATCGCAACTGCGAGAGGATTTTCAGTGCGTGAACAGCTCCAGGGCTGGCTGTGTGAGGAAAAGGAAGAAACACTCCTGGAAATAGTGAGAACGCGCTCGGCGCGCGGTCGGTGGTGCTCTCGCGCTCGGATAGGTGAGGAAACTGACTGCACATCAGTTCCTGCTTCTCCCTAACTAGAGCTGAACTCGGGGTGAACGCATGCGGAGAAGACAGACAGTGCAAGAGCTGAGGTCAACACAGAGAATGAGGAAAATATTTATCTATCTATCTATCTATCTATCTATCTATCTGTCTGTCTGTCTGTCTGTCAATCATAATGGAATTAATGACGAAACATACCATTTTGTTTTTAAGCAGCATTTCCTTACATTAAAACTATGCTCCTGATATAACTAGAGCCAAACATAGTGTGCTTTTTCAAATTGATTATATACCACACCATAATAAAATTGTATTCAGATGTTTTTTATAGTCAGAAAGCCTGTCTCCCACCAAGACCACCTGAAAAGTGCCCCTGTAAAACCCCTCAAAAAACAGATCTGGTTTTTGTAGCCCAGCTAAGTGTAAACCGCCTTAGGCTGCTTTAAGATGTTTATTTGTTTAGCAGATTAGTGCTGCATACAACAGCCAAAAATGTTAATCATATTTTAATATGCGATTGTGCTATCAGATATGGAAAACATCATTTACAGCAACATTCAATAGTTAAAGTCATCATATTTAGCCTTATTTGCATATTTCCATTACACTTCATTCATTCATGAGATTACAGTGATCAGTGTCCAAATATTTTATGTGGTGTGCGATTTATCCTGGATTATCATTCTCATGTTCACCACAGTCTTTGACTAATCTTAAATGAATCACTCCACCTAAACTAGTTTATGTTTACATTGATGGTAGATTCATTACAGCAAAAGAAATGAGAAGTGAAAGGGTTAAAGGGGGTTTATTGATGGAGTTATTTGACCATTTAACAAGATTGTTGTATTAAAATGATGATGATGATGATGAACATGCCAAGTGGAAGCATGGCATGAGATAAGATTTAATTAAAAAATATATATCTTCCTCTGATGTTACCTGTTCCTTGAAAAGCTTATTTGATTCAACTGCTTTTTAATTAAAACCCGGCTGACCTAGGCAAATTGTAGATCAGTTTAGCTAATTAGTAGTGTGAATCCATGCCTCAGTGTAATGTGTTGAAAATGATACCCTTGATTTGATGATAAATCTGGGAAAGGGAGAAACAACAGAAGTCTATTGATCCTTAACACCTGAACTGATTGATTTAGCAAAAATGTGAAAAATCCAACCATTCAAATATTCGTACCCCCATTGAAGACACAATGAGCCAATTATCTTTCTTTGTTTAATTATTTTTCAGTGTTTTTGTTTTTCTAGAGGAAGCTCAGTTGTGTTCAATCCCATAGCTTTGGGTGGGCGGATGAAAGAATGTTTCATTTCACTGTTTTTGTTGTGAATCGGTCATGATGAGTTCATATCTACGTTAGTCTATAGTTCCCATTCAGTCAGTCACTCGACGTTACGTCGATTACTGACGTAATGGGGTCTCGCTTGGGAGCCCAATCACCTCCAAGGGTACAAAACAAGCCAATGGGAATTGGCCTGTGAGATTTACATGCCGAGCCCCTCCCCCGGCATCCGGGTATAAATAGGGCCGGCATACTCACCTTCATTCATACTTTTGCTTCGGAGCCGGTAGGATCGGATCTGTCCGTCTTTCACCTCTTCGGAAAAAAAAGTGCAAATTTCAAAAGAGCAAAACAGCAATTATTATTGCTATAGGACAAGTCCTAAAAACAGCAATTTTAATTGCTATTGTTTGTTTTGTTCCGGTGGCTGCTCGAAGTCTCTCCAGCTGGTTGGGAAGGCACGCTCAGCGGTGGGTGTGACGGCGCGCTGCACACAGGACGGTGCCACACTCATCCCTGTGTGCTTCGGTTGGTGAGGTATACTAAAAGAGCAAGCACGGGCGATCAGCGTCTTTTTCAAGATGTCTTTTCGTCCGTGTGTTTCTGGATGCGGTCGTTTCCTGACCTCCTCTGACGGCCACGATCACTGTCTCACGTGTCTGGGTAGACCGCACGCTGAGTCAGNCCCTGCCATAGCTCTGAGTCACCGCTGAGCGGCCAGATACCTATCTCGGCTCCTCAGCAAAAATATGAATGAAGGTGAGTATGCCGGCCCTATTTATACCCGGATGCCGGGGGAGGGGCTCGGCATGTAAATCTCACAGGCCAATTCCCATTGGCTTGTTTTGTACCCTTGGAGGTGATTGGGCTCCCAAGCGAGACCCCATTACGTCAGTAATCGACGTAACGTCTTCGTTCCCTCCTTCTGGGAACGGGGGTTACACTAGTAACCTAGACGTTAGCATTTCAGTTCAGGTCAATTGATATTCTTACACCATGTTGTGCATATTCAGCTACAAGCAAAAGGTCTTGCACAGTGACTATTTCTACACATAGTTCTTTTTTTGTGCAGTGAACACCACTAATATAAACAGACATAAAGATCACCATGAAGGAATGAAAACAGAAAGAAGCCACAGAAAGAAACAAATACATGTGAATCTACTGTCGTCTTGCAGAGACAGATATGGCACGAAATGGGTCACATAGGTTGTTTGTGATATAACTACAGTCACTTTTGATTAACTCCTGTCTGCCTTGTGCTGCAGTTCTGTTAGTTGCAGAGGCTGCAATTATTTAGAATTACCTATCCATCTATGTTTATCCAGCTATCCATCTGCCAGTCCAAATTACTGACCATTTTCTTTTCCTTCTTGCCAAAATGGCCACAAACCCTTTAAATAATGGAACACAAGTTGGAGCGTGGAAAATTGCCACATTAATACAGAATATACATGTGTGTGTATTCATAGTCATTTTATAGTCATTATGGTTTGGATATTAGAGTTAGAACTATACAGTTTTGTGTTTCCTATATAATTGTTTTCTTTTTAAATGCCAATCAATTTGATAACACAGTAGCAAGTTAACACATTTCTTGCGGTCGTGACTTATAAATCACCGTTAAATATAGAAGTAACCCAGCTATGTGAGAATGGAACTATTTCAAGCTATATTAGTGTGGTATGACACCTCTAGTCTAAATGCACTATGGCATATCATATCTTCCAAATTATCTCTTAATTTATTATCAAATGGCAAGATACTTATATATGTGCACTGCAAATGTCCACATTTAACCTCAAGGTCAAAAGCAATTTGGGCCAGAAAACTAGGACATTACCATACCATTTCAACAACTAAATCTCTGGCAACTGCAGACTTTGCGATCCTATCGGAGTCAGTAACTGTGTTAGAGGAGGCTGCCACTGTCTTCAAGGTAAACGCATTATGCTTTAGCTTTTCAATCAAAAATGTTACTCCGGTTGAGCCATTCCTGCTGGATAACATTAATTCAGCTAGATGCATTGGAATGAGGGCTGAAATCACATCAGCTTGAGAGAAGCTATGTTGAAAATGTCAATTATTATTCCGCATGGTTATGCAAGTTATGTTGAGGGAGACGACGAGTTAATACAGCTGGTATAGCTGGAAAAATCCAATGCTCAATCTCCGGTTGGCATTTAGAGTCACTCAAAACTATTCATGCGCGCTCACTTTCGTACTGTCACCTGATGTGCAATGACCCAGTCTGCAGTCTAACGTTAAACTATCAATTAGTCAAATGCAGACTCAATAAAAGTGTCTTCCGCACATGTTTGTTTGTGTGTGTATCACTGAAATAGTGTGCATGTTTTGTAATCCCTGGTGCCTTAACTTAATTTTCAACATGGCCCAGTATCAGAGGAGAAAAATAGCTCTTTAACTTCCTTTTTAAACAAAAGGCCTACAAATGAATGTAACCTGAACAGCTGTTGCAGATTAATTGAACAAATTAGATTAGATTTTGTGCTCTGTTATTAAACTGTGTGTTTGGAGCTATAGTTAAAATTAAACACTACAAATCTGTGCATTTAATGAGACTTTCTGCTCAAGTAACAAGTAACTGTCTTTATGAGTGAGTCATGGACTCATTCATTCAACTGATTGGTTTAAAACACTGATTCATACAAGGAACAAAACAAGTGATTGTCTTCATGAGTGAGTCAATAAATCATTCACTTAACTGATGTTGAAAAACACTGATCTGTGCAGGAATGAAACAAGTGACTGTTTATGACTGAGTCTTTGAAACATCATTCAAAAGCATCGATTCATTTAGTAAAACTCCTGTTTGTTTGGTATGATGTTGAATAATTATACACAATTAATAGTAATAGTAGTACGCAGAGCCAAAGCACAACCAAAACAATGTTCATCCGCAAAATGCATGCGGTTTTGTTTTTTAACCGCTAGAGGGCCAAAAGTTACCTTTAATATAATAGTTTAGAATGTCTTTATTAAAGGTTATTTGTTGAGTAGCAGCAAAACCAACACTAAAAAAGGTCAGCTTGAACTGGCAAAAATTGAACCTGTAACAATACAGAGGCAACACAACAGTAGGATGTAATCTTCACATGGCATTTCTTCCATGTTCAGTTTTCTTAAAAGAAGAATCCCTTCAAAAATATCTGGCTAAAGAATAATCCCCCAGTTGACCTTTCAGGACCAAAACTGAAGCAAAGCTCACAAAATCTATTCATTAGTGTCACAAAGTCTGAGACATGCGACACAGACTGATTCTGAACTCCTTGATCCTAGAGTGCACCATTGTCACACTCCACAAGTTTGTCTGTCACCATTCAGACAAGTTAAATCTGCACATTTAAAGGGATAGTTCATTCAAAAAATGAATATTTTTCCAGCATTTTCTCACTCTCATTGTCATTCCAAACCCATATGATTTTATTTCTTCTGTACACCATAAAGGAGATGTTAGGCAGAATGTTTAAGCTGCTCTTTTCCTAAGAATGAAAGTGAATGGTGACCATAAAGGTGTCATAACATTAATAAATTTAGTCTTTTCCTCAAATAAAGCAATTGTATTACTTCAGAAGCCTTGTAATATTGGATGTGAATCATATTTTATGATGCTTTCATTGCACTTTTTGTCATTTATATAGCTTGGGTCGCTATTCACTTTCATTAGGGCTTTTCACACTTGAAATAGTTAACCCTGGGTCATTCTAAACCCCAGGTAGTTGCAACCCAGTCTTTCTCATTAGAAAAACGTACCCGTGGGAACATTTTCGCGAGTCGCAAAATACGTACATATCACTGCAGTTTCGATGTGAAATGTCCACTGAGTGGCGATAAAAGCATGTTCATTTACCATATTCAGATAAATGTGAATATGGTACGTTTTTATGACGTTGGTTTTTATAAGAATCACTACAGTTCTGATTTGAAATTTGCACTCCATTATGTTTTAAAATAACGTACCACCAACACTACAACTAAACCTACCCGACAGTGTTAACAAAAGCAATTGTAACATAAAAAGCATCGCTAATCGTGCTGTTTTAGCTTGTTTAGATCTCTCTTTGAGCTCTTTTACCTTGACTTGCCTTTCACGGGATTCGTGCCCAAGGCTTTCTCGTCTTATGTACAACTCTGTATCAGCTGAGCTACCGAACAAGCTTGTCATGTCAGAAAAGCGAAACATATTCTCCTAAATATCTGCTTTTATGTTCCACGGACAGTCAAATGGGTTTGGAACAACATGAGGGTGAGTAAATGATGAAATAATTAATATTGAACCATATTCTACTGAATATTCATCATGATGTTGAGAAAACTCCTAAACAGACGTCTTTAGACAATGAGACAGCAGTGACAAGTACATTTGCATGAAGGAATTGCATGATTTACAGTGCTCTGTTTTTCTAATCCAGACTGTGATTCATTACAGAAGCTCTTCAGCTGACCCCAACAGACCACCTGCACTAAAGAACCTCTCTAAAACCTTATTCATTTGACCTCAAAGTCCCTGACTCAAGGTTACTTTTAAAGGATGCGCAACACTACCATTATCATCAGTCTGGAAAATCTGTTTGAACAGAACGAAGCCCTCTCCCAGAGGAGACTTGCTAACCTTGCATTGAACTGAGTAGGTCTCCTCTCCTGTGATAACTTCTGCTAAACTAACCATGAGTGTTGTGTCCTTGGGAATAAATTTCACTTTGTTGCACTGAAAGAGAAGAAAGAGGTGCTTGTACGACTTGTTCGAAGGTTGTTTCTTCTCACTTTAAATTACAAAGCGGTGCGAAAACATAAAATCAAAGTCATTATGAAGAGGTCTGATGTATATGTTCACAGTTGCACTTTATCTAGAATGTTTAATTGCTTTGAATACATTTCATGCCTAAGCTACAGTTTCCTTGAGGCAAGAAACAGATCGCACAGATGTTCTGCCATCATGTCTTTTAGTTTTTAAACATCAAAATGAGTGAGAAATGAACATATTATTGTGATTCTCATTCATTTCCTCTAACTGCAAACTTCTGCAATATAAGAAAGATTTTTTTTTTTTGTCATTTTGAGAAATATTGTTGACACCCACAAAGCAGTGTGTGCAGCAAAACAATAGCGTCTTGTTTGGTGTTTTTTCAAATATTCCCCCCCTGAAGTTCCTCCGCTTGAGACATGGAATTGTTTGCTGAAATGCATAACGGAGAACTCTAATATTTCTGGTAACCTGTTGCTTTGAATACCAATGTGAACAAACAAAAGACAATATTTCTTTGCTGGCACACCTGTCTCCATCACCATGCAGTTTTCTAATAATAATAAAGGACAGGGAGCTGTGAATAATAATTTAAAATTAAAAAAAAAAAAATGTGATTAGCTATACATAAAATCTTAAATAAGATTACACTGGACAAAATATCCATTGTTTGCTATGCCTTTTTATGTGATGGAATCAATTTGTTTGATTCTTTGGTAAGCAAAAGCTGTTATACTAAAAAATATATTGGTGTAGAATCAATTTTCTCTCAGAAACTGCAAGTAAATTTCACTCTTAATTACAAACAAACAGTAAGTAACACACTGCATGGGTAGAAAGACTAAAATAGAATTTTCTTGTAAAATATACTTTTGTAAAATACTTGCTTGTATTCTTGTAAAATAAAACGTGTTGGGATGGCTCAACGTTTTAATGGGTTTTAAAGGGACATCCTTTCCTGCAGTGCTGCAGCGCAGTAATGAACTCCTCTGTGCGGTTTCACAAAATGTTAGTAAATTACAGGGCAATTTAAAAAGACCTGGTGCCACTATTGCATCCATCCAGCCGGCAGACACATGCATTTCTATTGTTCAAAAATAGCAGCCTCCACTATCACTCACACAGTCTGCTGTAGTCAGTTAGGAATTAATTTGAGTCCTGACCCTGAAGCAACTGGACTGGATATGATGACAAATCTCATACAGGGAGCGGCTCATGGCCTGCACATTTTTATCTGTCACACAGTGGTGTCGGCATAACAGGCGTCTCTTCAGAAGCACCGTGGGGGTATGTAACCATTTTAACTTCGTTTACTAATTAGCAGACATTGATTGACAAAACGGTTGCAAAGGTTTGTAACACATTCATCGATAAATTGAAGCTAAACAAGTGGCAATGGCATGTCAGTGGCACATAAAGTGAGATATGAAATGTATTGTAGCATTGTGATATTGTAACCCTCACAGAGTTGTTTTTTCACAAAGCATACAAAGAAAAAGGACTACAGTACTACGAATTTAATGAGAAAAACATTTCACAGGGTCAGGAATAACTACAGTTACGGTTGTGTTGATTGTCCAAGATGACTTTATGAAGTATGACATGAAGAAAAGTGCCAAATACCAATAAAATAAGAGACAATAAATGGAGTTACATGCCATTTTGCCATCAAGTTTGTTAGGAACTGCAACAAATCATGGTTTAATTAAACCATAAATGATAAGTGAATGTAAGCTAGGGTGAAGTGCTCTACTAAAGTGACTAAAAGTCAAATGTTTGTGTGTGCTTGCAGACATTGCTGTGTCTGCCCGTTAAATGACTGTTGTGACCCACACATCTTATAATGACTTTTACCACAGAAATTTACCATCAAAACTTTATCTAGGATGGCCCAAGTACCTTTTTATCCTAGAAAAAGCCATGTGGTGAGTCATATATGGACTATTACTCGCATTAAGCCACCAAAATGAGTTTATCAATGTTTGATGAGAAGGATTTTACGCAGAGGATAAAATATGATGACACTTCAGCTGATACAATGACCTGCAGTCTGCCACAGATAAGGAAAATAATTTCATTTTCAACTAAATTTCATGAACAAATATATTGGATGGATGGATGGATGGATGGATGGATGGATGGATGGATGGATGGATGGATGGATGGAGGGATGGATGGATGGAAGAAAAAGAAAGAGGATGGATGGATGAAAGAAAGAAAGAAAGAAAGGATGGATGGATACCATCTATAATTGTATAATACATTCTTTAATGCAGCTTACTGTGTGGCATATCAAGTGATTTCAATTCCCACAAAGGAAAGCTACACTAAAAAAAAAAAAAAAAANTAAAAAAAGATAAATTGTTTTGAGCACAGCTGTCCCTTACAGAAAACAATAGCCATAACTAGAGCCATAACTAGATCCAGCCCTGGCCATTTGGCTCTGTTGGTCTATCTCAACATCCTTTATGATTGATGGAGATTTGCAACCAAGAAGCAATATGTTGGCATTATTGTGAAAACCTGAAACAGGTGTTAAGATGGAAAGAGAGTCTAAATAAAAAGTCAATAAACACAGCTTTTGGGAGACGTTTTATAGATGCAGTGCAAAATGGCCGTTTGGCGATGCGATATAAAGGGTTTTATTGTAAACTAAAACTAAAAGGAAAACAAGTGATTTATAAATACTTGCAAGTAACTTTGCAACTACAGTACATGTCAACTAACTCTCGTTAGAGTATTAGTATAGTAGACTGTTAGTAGACAGTCAGATTAGGGTTAGGTGTTATAGGGTTAAGTTGACGTATAGTAGTTGCAGAGTACTTATAGTCAGTAGAATGTCTGTTGGCGGATCATCAAAATACAGAGTTATGAAATACAGAGTTAGTAAAATGTCTAGTGGACCATCAAAATAAAGTGTTACCAATTAATGCAAAGTATACTGCAAATAAAAATAAAAATAAAAACTACACTAAAATGGTTACCAACAAAAATATGTACTTGTTTTCATAGTCTTTTATCACTTCATGGAATAATCTGACCCCTGTGTCTGCGTGTGAGAACACATCCCACCTGCAGATGGCGATATGGTGTGTGATGCCAGTAAGATTATTAACAAAAATGAACCACTAAAACTGCACACATTAGAGCCTTAGCAATCAATGCAGATCTTTCTGTTATCTGTGCATGAAAATTAAAGTTACAGAAGCATTGTGATTCCTATGCACATACAGACTTCCTCAAAGGCTCATTGTAGGTGTAAATATAAACTCTGTAATGTTCTGTTGATTCCTCATATGATTCTTCAACTGTATTACTAAAATTAAAACAAAAATATGTAAACAAAATATACAAAAATACATTTTAAAATAGCGCTAAAATAAAATTATGAAAATTCTAAAATACAGTAATCTTGAGGGGTATATGTGCACTCCCTTTATCTAAAAATACATTTCCCAGATAAAACATATGCCTTGGATTGTCAGTATAATCCCCTTTTTCACAATTTAAATGAACATAAACTGCTAAATTCATTTAGAAGCCAAGCTGCTAACCAACTCTGATTAAATCTGGTTTAGCTGTCATTAAAGATTCAAACTCAGTTAGCTGTATTATTCCTCATAGTCACGGCAACATTTCACGTTGTTTGCTCTTTAAACTGTATAATGTCTAATTAGTGCAAAATATACAAGTTCCAATGACCCAAATGTATTTCTGTATTTGTACTGTATTGTAGGTGTATAATTACCCAAACTGCTGAGGTGACTTTTCAAATTAGTCCTCGTTGGCTATAATTGGACTCATTGTGCTAAGCAGTAATTATGAGCTGATATCATGCATTTTAATGCTGAAGATTCAAAGCAATTCTTGTTTTGCATGATACAGAATTGACTTACTATTCCTGAGAGGACAGTGATTAAGATGCCTTGTACTGTATGTTAACTGATTATTCTATTTGACCTTGGCTCATTAGTGAACACAATCAAATTTGAAATAGTTTGTTTACTGATTACGCAACATGTTCAAAAAAAAAAAAAAGAAGAAGAAGAAGAAGAAGGAAAGGTTGGTTTTTGGTAGCTGATTTCCTGACCCTGCAGCAAACAATCATTTACCCACCAACAAAAATCCAGGCTTGGTTTGTGTTGATACTATGTAATATCAGAAATGTCCCCAAACATCATGTGTAACCCAGTGACAAGTCATTTTTATGCTCATGCTGAAAGCAAAAATGTTGGCAACATTAAAGCTGATTAAAAAATCATCAACAAAACATGATTCAACTGACTAAGCCGCATATTCTAATGAACTATGTTGGACGACACTAATAATTCTCAAAAATGTCTTTATATTATAAGAGATACTTTTTTAGTGTCTAAAGTTTGGAGGCATAAAAGGGTAAATTATGTGAAATGGATTAACCGATTAATTGAAAAGGTCCAACTCAAAAGAATGGTTCTTTCATTAACCGGAATCGGAATGCCTTTTCTCCCACAAATGTGCCAAGGAGCACAGAATATACATTTTAAATGAATTTAAAGGGTTAGTTCACCCAAAAATATAAATCCTGTCATTAATTATTCATGTCGTTTCACACCCATAAGACGTTCATTCATCTTCGGAACACAAATTAAGATATTTTTGATAAAATCCGATGGCTCAGTGAGGCCTCCATTGACAGCAAGATAATTAACACTTTTAGATGCATAGAAAGCTACTAAAGACATATTTAAAACAGTTCATGAGACTACAGTGGTTCAACCTTAATGTTATGAAGCAGCAAGAATACTTTGTAAACGAAATAACGACTTTATTAAACAATATCTAGTGATGGGGGATTTCAAAACACTGCTTCATGAAGCCTTTAAAGCTTTATGAATCTTTTGTTTCGAATCAGTGTTTCGGAGCGTGTATCAAACTGCCAAAGTCACGCCCCCCAGTGGTGAACCATTGAAATTTCAAAACACATATAACGTAACGAAGCCTTGTTTACTGAAATCACGTGACTTTGGCAGTTTGATACACGCTGATTCGAAACAAAAGATTCATAAAGCTTCGAAGTTTCAAGAAGCAGTGTTTTGAAATCGCCCATCAGTAGATATTGTTGAATAAAGTCATTTAGTTTTTTTGGCGCACAAAAAGTATTCTCGTCGCTTCATAACATTAAGGTTGAACCACTGTAGTCACATGAACTGTTTTAAATGTGTCTTTAGTAACTTTCTGGGCATTTGAAAGTGTTAATTATCTTGCTGGCAATGGAGGCCTCACTGAGCCATCAGATTTTATCAAAAATATCTTAATTTGTGTTCTGAAGATGAACGAAGGTCTTCAAGGTGTAGAACGACATGAGAGTGAGTAATAAATAACCCTTTAATCTAATTTGTTAAAAAAAAAAGTTTAAACAAAAATATATATTTTTATTATTATAATTATTAAATAATATTAATAAATATAAACCAACTTAATTTAAGCAAAAAATGTCTGTTTCTCACACAAAGCTATCTTACGGTTACAGAAGTCTTTGAATATAAAGCATAAGTCATATGGATCGCTTTTATGATAATTTTATGTTGCTTTTTTTGTCTTTTTTGTCAAAAATCATTATATTGAAAATAATGGACAGGATATTAAACTTTTGTGTCATAAGTCAAATGATTTTTGGCAAATATGTTGAGTAAATAATGACAGGATTTTTATTTTTGAGTGAACTATTCCATTAAATGTATTGTAAATGCTTGGCAAAGACAGGGGAACTGAAGATATTCTCAGTGATCTTTCAATGAACCATACAGAGCTTGTCTCAAATGAAGCGTATTAAATTAAATCATGAGACAAACATATCCATGAACTGTTTTGGACTCCTGTTTCTTGTTCTATTGTTCAGAGGAGATTAGTTGTATAGCAAATAACCTGTTGAAAGGAACTCTGAGTTCAACAATGCAATATTCTCCAGAAAAGTGACTTTCATTTATATTAGGCTTGACAAATTGGAAAGTGCTTGACAGGCTCCCTTGATCTTCATTGACTTTCATCAAAGGTTGCAGACCGCAGTGAAAGACTGGGGATTACTTTGGAGTGTTTGGAGGCTTTGGTCGTAAATTAGTCATGGCTTAGAAGGCAACGATTCTTCCACCGATTTTAAAGTTCACTCGGTCTACATCCATACAACATTAAGGAGCTCTAAGACAATACATCATGCATAAGCATTGTTCATAGACTGTGGAGCGCATGCTATGCTTGAACTAAATGGAAGGAGAAGGATATGAAGAAGGTTGCAAATGGAGATAAAATATTTTTTAAAGGAGCATTCAGGGGTAAATATTATGTAGGTCAAAACTTCAGAAGCCATTCTAGAGGAAGTTCAATATATATTAGAAAGTTTTCATCAGAGTTGGAGTGCAAGTTGTAGGCTTTGTAGCTTTGATGTACACAATAATCAAATGTTAAATGTACTGTACCCACCCTTCTAGACTTTCTGGGGTTGAGGAAAAGCAAAAAAAAAATAACATATTGATAAAAATCACTGTTCTCTTACAGCGTGAGTGATGTTGTTTTCACTCTGAGCAGAAATGCACTATTGATCAGTAACCCCACTACATTTACCATCATTTTTCTACCTCGGCACACTGCAGACAGAAATCACTCCCGCTTCCAGGGCCACTTAACTTGCCCTTTTGAGGGAGAAAGGGATAAGTAAACAGCATGTTCTGTATGGACCGAGCTCGCCAGACCCAAGAAGGCCGCCCACAGTAATGGAGTGTGTTTGACCAGTAGTGCATGGAATTGGTTCCTTTTTTCATTAGCAGGATAAGAAATCTGTGACTACAAAACAGGCAGTGAGTCAACATGAACAACAAATGCATAATGGGAGTGATATAAGTAAGTGGATTTAAAAGAAAGAAGTCAGGATGTATTGGTTTTTAAAACTAGAAAAGGAACAAAAAATCACACTTGTACTGTTATATACATGTAAACACTGCAAAAATAATATTATTAGACAGCATTTTGTCTTGATTTCCGGTATAAAAAAAAGAAAAAGATAAAAACATCTTTAAAACAACATAAATTTACATGAAAAGCAAAATTGAATTTGCTTTTAAGACTAGTTTTCAGAGTATATAGCTTAAATTAAGTTTATTTGTTATATATTATTTTAATTTATATTTATAATAACTTCCAATATCTATCTATCTATCTATATACAGAGTTCAGGCATGAAACTCTAACCGTACACTGATTGGTTCTTTCTACGCATGGCACCAGCCAATCAGAAATATTTCCATATCCACGCAACCATATATATCGTACCCTAGCCTGCGATCGCTGGGCAATGTGAAAGCTCTGTTATCCCTCCTCCTCCCCAGCGCCACCTGTAGAGATCTGCTACGGGGGTTCTACCATTCTTGAAGCAGCCTTTCCTTGGTTTGTTATTTTTGACTAAGCTGAACATAATATGGCCCATGCCAATAAATGCTGAAAAAATCTATCTATCCACATCCATCCATCAATCAATCCATCCATCCATCTCCCTCTTTCAGGCCCTGAAACAGCATCAAAAATATGACAGAAACATGTTTGCATCTTCTATTTCTTTAACCTAATTTAATTAAAATAAATATTTTAGTAATTTTGTTTAATATTAAAATTATTACATTTCATAGAATTATGCTTAACAAAATCAATCAATCTATCTATAAGTATACAACAAAATAAGAATAGAGAAAAATAAAATTATTTTTTTAAAAGGATAGTTCCGGCCCTTGATTCTGATTGGTTGAGCCGCGTTCACGTTCAAAGCCATACAGCTAACAGAGGGTATGCATCGACGTCACTTTCCCGCGGGAACGCGCTCCCTCAGCGGGACTAAGTGGTAAAAGAACCAGCTGCGTGACTGGATTTAATAGGGAAAAATGCGAAAACGCAAGTAAAACAAACGATTACTCTAAAGGTTGGGCTCGAAAGTGCTTCTTACAAGTTGTCAAATAAATATCCATGGATATTGACATGCAGCCAGGAGTCGTGTTTCCTGACATTTATATGTGCCTGATTTCGACGCCGGGGAAATACATAAAGCAAATCTGCCTGTGAATATTTTATATAACTACAATAGGATTAAATCCGAGTAATCAGTTATATCAATGATATATATATCGTCATATTGTCCAGCCCTGAAAAGTATAGTTTTTGTCAGTGTTTATTTAAAAACACCCAATTATTCAGAATGTAAGATGGTAAATATTTGATTGATGATTTGTCAACATATAACAATACAATATATACGGTATGATTTTACCTCAAAACCCAACGTTTTGACACAAAATGATAACTGCAAATCCGTGTTTCTCTGCTTGGAGTCCAGCTGTTTCGGTGAATTGCAGCAATCCATTTGCTTCTTTTTTCTGTAGCTTTCGGCAGTCTTTAAATATACCTCAGGTTTTGTGTCAAAGCTATTTGTACAGTCAATCACAAAGCTCTTTCTCGTATTGGATGTGTTTTGTGTGTTTTTTAGCGACATTCACGCTGAAAACCAATGCTGCCACTCTGTCTTTGTGCCACTCAGTGGGCGTAACCGCAGTCGTAACGGTCGACGGTGACGTCACGTGCATACAATCTATAGCTGCTACAAAGTATAATGTTGGTGTGTCTGTTTTAGCAACCACTCTTAGCAACGTAAACCAGTGAAATGGAAATCGTTAAACGTAAGATTCTAACCTTAGTAATCTGGGGATCCCCTGCCGATTATTATTATTAGCCTAATATTAGTAGCCTGACGTGGTCATACTCAATTCTAGTTCGAATATGAGTCTGATACTGCTCCATTGGGCTTTGATTATGGGGGCGTATTTCAACCGATCCAGGAAAGACCTCAATTGGATAGACCTACAACCAATCAGAGCTACAGAGTAAGTGACGTGTGTTGAGCGACGCATAGTTGTCAACAAAACTCAACTGCACACAAATTGAGTATGACCACGTCAGGCTAGCAAAGACATCTTTCCCACCGACAAATGCCTTGATAAAATTAATGCGCCGTCGATGTCGTCTATAACGGACGCGATGGCGGAATCTACACATCTCAGTTCTTCAGGTTCTTCAACACCAGCCATCATTGTTGTAAACTAATTCAACCCAAGCGCTGTTTGATGACGTGGCTGATTACGTTTCTGGTGATAATCTGTCAATCATCGCCCTGACAATGTGATTGGTCCGAACAGTTTCTGTTCGGGCATAATTACTCCTCTACGGATCGAGTCCAGACCGAACTCCCCGACCTCAAAATGTTGTGGGCGGGGCTAAATTCGGCTGGCATCCAGGCTATAATATTAGCCTAACTGCTTTAAATTGGCTTTTTGCTCATTTAGACAGAAAATGTAAAGAAAATGCCATATACAGCAAGATAATACAAATATAATTTCAGTCACCTATCACTTGAAGCAAACATCTATCCCTCCTTATGTAGAGCGCGTTGGGCCATTTAGTAAAGCTGGCTGCTGTAGCCAATAGGTGCGTTCACGCGGCCTCGTAATTCCTGTAGTTATGAGATTGTAACTTGTAAAAAGCGTTCACGTCCTCGTAGAGCTCGTAATTACAGCTTGTAAGCTGGGAGTTTTCTGAAAGCTCCCAGATCCAAGGACGTGAACAGGGTCAGGTTGCACCAGCCGTTCGTAAGTTCTTTCTTAAGTTGGAATGTAAAGTCCACACTAACTGCTTAGTAACTACTAGCTAGTTTGTAACTAACTCTGTACTTTATTTGGTTGAACCATTTGTTCTTAAGGCAGAACGTAGCTAGTAGCTGGTTAGGTCTCCATAAGTAATAGTCGCATAATATGACGTTTACCCTCAGTGATCCTTCAAATATGTGAGCAGAAGTTGTTGAAATGCCATGAATTTCAGTTTATCCTTCATTCTGACTTATTTTGCCTCACGTAGCTAGTTACAGTAAAAATAAGTTTCCGTTAAATAATAGCCTAGGCCTACTTAATCATGAATATGTTTTTATAAGTAAATAACATTCAGAAACTGTATTTGAAACTAAATTAATAAGTATCAATAAATAAATACTGATACAAAAAAAAACATAAGAAGAGACATTTATTGATTATGACTGATTTTATTTGACATGCACAACACGGAGTGATGGGACCGATGCACACAACGGCGCGCTATTTAGGATGGGTTCGTGTTGAAGAGTGGCTAGGTAATATTTTCACATAATGTTCTCTCTCTTAAAATGTAAGCGAGTGTAAAATATGTCAGCAGCACAGGGGCGGATCTACCGGGTGGCACGGAGTGGCAACTGCCACCCTTAGAAAAATCTTTGCCACCCCATCTGCCTCCCCAAAATTATCACAGAATATAATATAAATGTAAGCAGTGTTTCAAGTACTGCTTTTCAGCAGCGGCGTTTCAATGTGATGACCTAAAAAAGTAACGCAAAATAATGGCAAGAAAACACGTCTTCCAATAAACGGTGCGTGATGGTTGCACGCGCACGTAGCGCGCCCAGTGTAGTCAGCTTCATTAACAAATGACTCGGTTGTTGAACCGGTTCTTTGAGAGTCAAAAACACACAACGCAGCCAAGTTCACTTACGATTTTCCCCCTATTCGTAGCCTACGTGAATCGGAAAATGACTGCTTCCCGGTTAATTCAGAAGTCCTGTGAGAAATGTAATCCCATCCGAATATATCCGAGATTCATTTTCGTAATTTTTTGCGAGCTGATTCACCGACCGAGCGCTCACTTTCATCATGGATAAGTTATTTTTGCCATCCGATGAAACAATAACATGAAATCAATAAGAAGATCCCGATCACAGAAAATAATAGCAGAGTTAAGAATCTAAATGTATTTTAGCTTTTTTCGATTGCTAACACATTATAAGTGATTCAGTTGGCCCAATTTCCCAAACCATTCAGTTCTCAAAACAAAGACACATTTCTAAAAATGTTTAACAATGACAACATTAGGTAGCAAAACTGATGACACACCAGTCAAAATCTGAGAGAGAGCTGAAAGAATCATTTACAGTGGACTTAAACTTACACAGTACCAGTAGGCCTACTTTAGATGAGGGAAATGTCACTATTCTATGTACACTGGAGCATGTTGTACACCCTCAAACTTGTGATAGTCAACGTTTTTGTAGCCAAGTGTTATGTGTACACAACTGAGAAATGACTGCCTAGGGATATAGTCTAATGTCAGAAGACCAATACACTGCTATAGTACTGTATACTGTAATGAAATTTAGCCAAATGTGCAGAGGATGCTGAATTATGCTGTCAATTGCAGTAAAAGTAACTGTATTGTGTGGCATACTAGTCTTCTTATTTTTCTCATGCTTTTCATCTACTACAAGATCAATTTATAATAGTAAAATGAGAAAAGAAAAAAATAATTCATCCAAAAGTTTACTGCTGTATTTTACTGTATCTGTAAATGTATTTTACTGTATCTGTATCTGTAAATTTATTTTTGTACAGTGTAGTAGACATTGAGCTGCAAAATAATTCCTGAATCCCAGTAAGAGGTATTTTTGTTACAGTGTTATATTATCTCACTAGTGTTCACTGGGCAGTGCAGTAGTGTGTATTTGTTACGTTTTGTGTGTCATCTGTTGCCAAAGTTTGATTTTGTCACAAGAATAAGTTTTTGACTAGAACATTTTATTTTGACCTGGAAGTTTGAGGTTTGTACAAATTGGTGTAATTTGAGATTGTGTTTATAGTTGTGAGAAAATGTTGAATTGTTTCATGAATTGTGCGTTAGCAATCAAGAAAAACAATAAGACTGAAAAGTTTGAAAGACAAATTTATGTTGGCTTGTCTTAAAGTCTTGTTTAAAAAAACGTAAAAACTTTGGTCAGTTAGGCCGGAATATAGATGTTCTGGGTGATTGCTAAAGTGTTGCTAGGTGGTTGCTAGGAGATTTTGGGGTGTTGCTAGAGTATGTTGATAGGCTGTTCTGGGTGAACACACACAGACATTCCCACCTCTGTTAATAACAGAAACTCAAAAATTGTTTTGTTGCTCTTTAACTTGCACTAAAACATGTGATTAAACCATCGAATTAGCCTGTGTAATATTAATAAAACTGCTCATCTCCTTTAGTTATACAAGCTCAGACTAATTTAGAATCTGTTGATGTTTTCCATATAGTGTCTTTACTTGGTGCCTTGATGGATATTGAAATCTTTTTATTTTTTTTATTTTAAACAGTATATAGCTGACTGCTTTGTGGTAATGCATTGTTTGTGAACACAATTGTATATGTCAGGCCATAAATCTCCAAAAATGCACGGGCGCTTGCTTTGGTGTTGCCACCCCTCATAGACCTCATGCCACCCCTTTGCCACCCTATAAATAATTTTCTAGATCCGTCCCTGCAGCAGCATCATATATGTCTGAAGAATGAAGTCTGTCAGGTAAAACAAGAATGCAGGTCAGTCTGTCTGCTATTTTATTCCAACTGTTACTCCTGATAGGAGGCTTCCGTAAATATTTAGTGTATACGTAGAGTTACACTTCAACTAAGTTTAATGGTGCAAAACGAAAATATTTAGTTGTGCATAAGTTGTAACTTATTGCCCATTTACGTCAAAACTAGGCTACGTTGTAACCGAATATAACGTCACGTGTTGTCATCTCAAGACTCCGGTAAATACGAGGTGGCGTGAACGCAGCATATTATCACATCTCTACAATGATTGGTTGATATAGGGGAGGCTAGCCTCCCTGCTATGTATCTTTTCTCAACTCTCCTAAGCGCTGAATAGTATATGTAAAACACTCGATGGTGATTGGCTAATTTTTCACAACCTGAGGCACAAGACGAGCTCGGCTCATAGACGTCACTTTCCCGCCGGAACGCACTCCCTCAGCTGGACTGAGTGGCAAAAGAACCTGCTGCATGACTGGATTTAATAGGGGAAACTTCGAAAACGCAAGTAAAACAAACGAATACACTAAAGGTTGGGCTCGAAAGTGTTCCTTATAACATGTCAAAGAAACCTAATCCATGGATATTGACATGCAGCCAGGAATCGTGCCTGATTTCGACGCCGGGGAAGTACATAAAGCAAATCTGCCTGTGAACGCTTTATATAAATACAATATTGGTAGGTCTAAATCGGAGTGATCACTTATATAAATGTTATATATTGCATCATATCGTCCAGCCCTAAAACTTGTATAGCTTTTGTCACTTTATTTAAAAACACCCAATTATGCAGAATATAAGATTGTAAATATTTATATATGAGTTGTCAACACAATATATAACAATACAATATATAGGGTATTATTTTACCCCCAAAATCCAACATTTTGACAAAAAATGATAACTGCAAAACATGTTTCTTTGCTTGGAGTCCAGCTGTTTCTGTGAATTGCAGTGACCTATTTGATTCTTTTTTCTGTATTTCAGCAGTCTGTAAAAATATACCTCAGATTTTGTGTCAAAGCTATTTGTACAGTCAGTCGCAAAGCTCCCGTTTTGGATGTGTTTTGTGTGTTTTTCGTGGCAGTCACGCTGAAAACCAATGCTGCTACTTTGTCTTTTGCCACTCAGTGGGCGTAACCACAGTCACAGCGGTCGACGTGGACGTCACGTACCCTCTATAGAAGAATAAAATGTCATCAGAATGCGCTAGTGGTAAACAAAACATCATGTTGAATCGCACTTTGGCAGTTTTTATGTGTGCTGAAAATAAAAAGGAAGCGTCAAAATAAGAAGGGAAAAGAGCTTGAGGTAAGCAGTTTTAAGTTTAGCGCCATGTCACTTTGATTTCATGTCGCATTTTTATTGGCTGGTCAGTAGACGTATAGGTCAAAGCAGCAAATACACTGTGTGATGATCATGCTGAATTTCTGACACTGTCAGCTATCTTTGGTCGCAAGAGCGGGAAAACAACCGTTTTTGAACCTCTCTCACTGTACGACATAGGACCACCGATTAAGAGCCACGGTCACAGAAATCGCCACGATTGTTTCACGATGGCAATCTTTCGTCTGGGACAACTAAAAATCGTGCCGTGTATCCCGGGCTTTATGGTGTGATTTTCTTTTTTTTGTTTTTTCCCTAAACGCAGCATAAATCCCCGCCCTGTAACCAATTTCATTGGCTGAGGTTACAGTGACAGGTAGGTTTAGGGATCAGGGTTGGGTGTAGGCAGTCGTTACTGTAATTGACATGGCCAAAGATATGTTTAGAATCGGCTCCAGGGCGGGATTTCCGCTGAACTGGTTTGGTGGAAAAAATCACGCGTTGTAATGACATTGACAGGGCTACTGGCAGATTTGGCAGAAGAAAAAACAGCGGTGCTTTCGATTTCAGTAACATGTTATGGTGTTACAGCGGTGAAATTACTCCCCTGACGAGCCGCCACTGACGTAAACTAGTGATGTGTCGTTCTTGAACGATTCGTTCATTTTGAACGAATCTTTAATGTGACTCGAGAAGAACGAGTCGTCTCGGGGGGTGATTCGTTCAGTCGCGCATGCGCAATATTCTATAGGTTCTGTACTGCTAGTAGTAGTTCACCTGTTTCAGTCAATGCAGTCTGAGCCGGAAAGAGAATTGATTAGTTCGTTTCATGAGTCTTTTGGGTTTTTGAGTCGTTCCTTAATCACGTGACAGACCCAAACGCTAAACCAATGCAGTCTGAGCCGGAAAGAGAATTGATTAGTTCTTTTCATGAGTCTTTCGGGTTTTTGAGTCGTTCCTTAATCACGTGACAGACCCATACGCTAAACCAATGCAGACAATACAGTCAGGCTGTGTGACCCAAGCACATTATATTTCTATGTAAATAACTTTAACTCTCCAGTTTTATTTCAGTTTGGGTTACAACTGTTAAAGCTGAAGATATCATAACCTTAATGTTTTAAAATAACATTAATAATTCAAATTCAAAATGTTATTTGCTTTTAATTTATGTCATTATGTCCTTTTTGAGCAATCTTCTTATACATATATATTAGACCAATATGTCAAGTCTGCCTAGGAAAAGCAATTATTATACCAGCAAACTCAAAATTGGAGTAAAAATGAACAAACTAGGCTATACTTTGTATTGTAGGCTTGGATTATTATATTGTTATATAGCCTAGTGTTTATTTACAGATAGACAGTCAAAAAGATAAATTAATCAATATTTTATTTATAACATGGCTTTATTTATTTATAAAATAATAACACACCACAGATCCTCAAGAAACAGTAACAAAAACATTGTGACAGAAATGTCAGAAATAGCGTATGGGTCTGTCACGTGATTAGGAACGACTCAAAAACCCGAGAGACTCATATAAGAACTAATCAATTCTCTTTCCGGCTCAGACTGCATTGGTTTAGCGTATGGGTCTGTCACGTGATTAAGGAACGACTCAAAAACCCGAAAGACTCATATAAGAACTAATCAATTCTCTTTCCGGCTCAGATTGCATTGGTTTAGCGTATGGGTCTGTCACGTGATTAAGGAACGACTCAAAAACCCGAGAGACTCATATAAGAACTAATCAATTCTCTCTCCGGCTCAGACTGCATTGGTTTAGCGTATGGGTCTGTCACGTGATTAAGGAACGACTCAAAAACCCGAAAGACTCATATAAGAACTAATCAATTCTCTTTCCGGCTCAGACTGCATTGGTTTAGCGTATGGGTCTGTCACGTGATTAAGGAACGACTCAAAAACCCGAAAGACTCATAGGGGAACTAATCAATTTTCTTTCCGGCTCAGACTGCATTGGTTTAGCGTATGGGTCTGTCACGTGATTAAGGAACGAATCAAAAACCCGAAAGACTCATGAAACGAACTAATCAATTCCCTTTCCGGCTCAGATTGCATTGGTTTAGTGTATGGGTCTGTCACGTGATTAAGGAACGACTCAAAAACCCGAAAGACTCATGAAATTTACTAATCAATTCTCTTTCCGGCTCAGACTGCATTGGTTTAGCATATGGGGCTGCCTGTCACGTCATTAAGGAATGACTTAAACCCGAAGACTTGTCAGACAAGAGGTGAGGTGAGCTTAAATCTTAATGAAGACCCAGGTAAAGAATGAATTAATCTTTTCTGTATCTTATAGCATTGTAGTTTTGTATTGTTTGTAGTGTGATCAACGTTTGCATAAGTAGTAGATGTGTTGGGGAAGCAACACGTAACATTTTAATTACATTTTGCTAAAATGAACGAAATGAATGAAATGACTCGTTCATTTTGCTGAACAAGACTCAAAAGTCAGAGTCGGTAAAATGATCTGAACTTCCCATCACTAACGTAAACATATGTTTGATCTCTATTGATTTTGTTCATTAAAGCTTACTGCATTATGTAGAAGAGTATTGTGAAGGCCTGGACACACCAGGACGAATATCGTGCGCGCTTATCGCCAGCGTTTTTCGAGACGATTTTCGTGTTCATACCCAAGCGATTTTCACTGGTGATGCGCCGAGTGAACGTGCAAATTCACTCCCTGATAGTATATGGCGCTTGTGCTGAACGGTAGTGCAAATAAACAAATGTATGATATTAATAAAATTAAAGATAAAAATACAGATATAAAATGGCATACGGCATATACATGACATAAGGAGATGGTAGTCAGAAACGGTAGTGCAAATAAGTCACAATGACAGTAGTGCAAGTGAATGGTAGTGCAAATAAACACTTATGAAATAGACATTCTCAATTATATTTCTTGAATGTTTAAGGGTGAAAAAAACAGTAAAAATACAGAAAGAAAATGGCATCTATTGGTGTGGCCAAGTACTGGCAGAGCACCCATAGTTTGTAGGGGTCTTCCTCGTCTACTTACTTGCTCTTTGTCGTCTTGGTATCAATGTGTGCTCGGCAAGACCGTTTTGTGCTTATTATTTTAATGTGTCACTGAATATGCTAAAAGCATCAATGTAACAAGTCAAATATTATCTGTGCAATAAGTTTTGATATCATATGAAATTTTGCTTATGAATATTTGAGAGATAGAATTCAATATACTGATTAAGAAAATGATTTTGCAGAAAGTTTTGTCTGTTCAATAGGAAAATAATATGCAACAACAAACAAACTGCAACAGCAGTTCAGAACTAAAATCACTACAGTATCCATAGAATTCCTTCATAAGAATGTTTCCTTTCGAAATATCACACTAATTTGGCAGTTGTACTTTGTTTTGAGACTTTCTGGATGCATATGTGTAGCTGGAAATGAGGAGGTGAAGCTATTTCACCTCAAACTTAATGAAATATCACACTTCTGGTCTACTTCCCCCACTCGGCCATGGAAATGCCTCTCATTTCCACTTCTTCAAAGCCGTAGCATCCTCAAGGCAGAACACAGCCCCTCTGCTCCAGCACGTCACCCAGACTAATAAGCAAAAGCTGTCCTCACTGGAGCATGGGCCGCAGATGCCACAGGAAGAGCAGATACAGACCTTATCATGAAAAAATAATCCCTGGCTAACCGCGGTAGCAACCCTGTAGGATTGCACCTCCGCTGCAGACAGCTGGCGAGATTACCAGAGAGACCGGGGATCTTTTGCAGAGCCATCTAGTCCAATCAGACCGGACAGGTTTGATGCAACGGCGGAACAAAAGGAGATGCTGCATTTGAGTTTCTCCCACAAGCAAGCTTGTATCTTGCCGTTGGGCTGGAACACAATCTACAGATCGTTCATGTGTGATTTCTGCTGAGTCATGATTAAGAGACCAGCTTTTGATGTTTAGAGATAGACCCCTTGTTCGGGTATTCACTGGGGGCTTATCATAAGGCTCAATATGATGCCATATGTTTATTGGCTTAGGAAGTGCCTTAATGTATCTTATTCTGTTTACTGCTCACTAGACCAAGTCTCTCTTTACCAACCACCACTTTTATTTATCCTGCAGGGCATTTTCAGATTTTAAAAGTTGTTTGTAGTGAAGGACTTTGCATTTGAATTGGAATGGTGGTGTCAGACCAAATGGAGTTATCCTTATATAACTTCTGGAAAAAAAAGTGTGTGTGTGGAAAACAGACGTAGTGTCACTGTCATCAGCAATCCACAGGACCACCTTCTCCACCCCCATTCCATTCAAATTTAGATTCTGTCCCATTGTGACACTTGAAGACTTTGAAGAAATTTCTTTTTAAGATGATACTCCAGCACACTTTCATGAGAATACATTTTTGATGACTGCTGCCACAAAACACTGAGATCTAAAAGAATAATAGACCGAAAAGTTCTCATCAGGAAGGGTAAATGAGAATACTGCTAACGAACCATCTCTGCACCTGTGCCAAATTTCTAATGGCAACCATTCAATAAAAAAGAAATCAAATGCAACTGAAAATAAAAAGGTAACATAAAAAGTTATACCAATAAACTACTCTTTAAAGTTGTTCGTGTGACACAATAACGGTGACCCCAAGTAGTATTTGGACACTTAAAAAAATATCAGTTTCACTGCATTAAATAAAAAAGGTTTAAAAAAAAAAAAAAAAAAGAGATATATGATAATATATAAGGCTAAAACTTTCTTTGTCTGTACATATTTTGGTGTTAAAACATTAGTGAAACCTGTGTGAACTTGAAAGAACTGACTTTATAAATAGAATAAAAATCACATTGGGAGCAGCTGAATAAAATTCATTGCAAAAAACAGCTCAGAAAAGGGAGGTTAGTTTGGAGAAAAGCTCTATAATTTATCTGCAGATGCCACTTGGTTTAAAAATTTGTTTTTAATACAATGAAACTAAGTTCAAAAGTGTGCCTTTTGCTTTACAATTTGCATCTGATTAAAGTGCTATAAAAAGTGCTAATCAGTCTGTGACAATAAAGATAGGAGCACTAAACACATTTTATTACACATTTCAAAAAACACAAGTATGTCATTTTAAGTCTGTAAAACAGCTGGACTTCCTTTTTCATTTCATTTCAGTGTCAATGAAGCTTTCGGAGATATACCAGATGAATAAAAAAATCAGACTTCTGAAGCCAACAGCTTCTGCATTGTGCCATCTCAGTACAGAATGAAATACAGCTATTCCTCAATCCACTATTAAAGACTTTAGGAACAAATGTCTTCAGTTAGCAAAAATAAATGAATAAAATGACAGACCAAGTAGATGAACTTCCCCAGCATTGTAAGATGTTATCTAAAAGTCAATATGTTTACTACAGAGGCGGCACCGACCCCAGATAAGACGTCTGTATCTGAGAGAGTCACACACTCAAGACGGTGATTCCTCAATTGTTTGCTATTTGATGAAAACAGCTCAAGGTTACATGGATTTATTTTGATGTTTCTGAGTCTGAGAGGGATGATTTAATCCTCCAAACTTATTTAATCAACAACAGAAAACTGTTTTCACTTGAAAACAACCTTCATAGAAGATGCTTTAAAAGGTGCACTCAATTATGTATATACACACACTACCGGCAATTTTGGGATTAACACGTTACAAGTAACGTGTTACTTACAAGTAACGTGTAATTAGATTACTTTTTCTACACTGCAAAAAATATATTTTCATGATTTATCACAACATTTTTTCTTTTGTCAAATCAACTTCAGTAATTAATGTGGTTCAGATATATTTTGTGTTTCTGTTGATTAAGCCTTCTCTGTATTGACTCAATTTTTTTATTTCAATGAACTCAAAATTTTGAGGCAACTGGGTAACTTACTTTTTAAGTTAAACCAACAATTATTTTTTACAGTGTAGGGATGCACCAACATTTTGGCCACCGAAAATTATCAGCTGAAATTGGCATTTTTGTTTTTTGTCTAAAAGAAAAAAATGGCCAAAAATATGAACTGAAAATATATGCTGCCCTGTCCCTCAGTGTACAGCGCTCAGGTTTTACTCTCGCTTTAGCTGTTATCACTGCTACTGTGTGACGCTCCGCTCAATAGTCTACTCTATGCTCTCTGCTCAGTTGCTCATGGCCCATGCGAATGCTCCACTCATGTATCGCTCATGCTCATTGGAAAAGCAAATTCCCCTCAAATAACACGCCGACATGCAATTTCTATGTAGTAGTATACTTGTTTCTGTTTGCAATAGCTCTACTGTGCTGTAACATATCGTGGTATAGCCGTGCTGGGCAACGCTGGTAAAATGACTGGTTGGTTCCGTATACACTGCATAGAATTTTTGAAAATGCGGTTGTCACTTCAGGAGTTAATTCGGTTGTAGAATGCAGTTGTCACTACCGTAAATTACTGCACTGTGTGCACAGAACAGGATTAAACACTAAAAGGTGAAATGACCACCGAATTTAGCTGCAGTGTGGACATGGCCATTGTAACACATTACTTTTAAAAGCAACTTTTCTTAACACTGCTACCACTCAAAAGTTTGGAATAAATTAAGATTTTTTTTAATATACAGTCATGTGAAAAAGAAAGCACACCCTGGTATTATGTATCAGGACATAATAAAAAATCATCTGGTCCTTGGCAGGTTTAAAAAATTTGGTAAATACCACCTCAGATGAACAACATGACATATCACACCGTGACAATATTTATTTTACAAAAACTAGGCCAAAATGGAGAATCCATGGATGACAAACTAAGTACACCCTTACTGCTTCCATAGGAATTGAGAGGGTAAGTAGCAGTCAGGTGCTGCTAATCAAATGTCTTTGATTAATTGATCATCAGCAAGTGTAAAAGCAGAAGCTTCAGCAGTTTGCTGGTCTGGAGCCTTCAAGTGTGTTAACACAACGCCAAGGAGGAAAGACATTAGCAATGATAAGAGAAGCAATTGTTTCTGCCATCAATCTGAGAAGGGTACTATGGCCATTTCCAAACAATTTGAAGTTCTCCATCATTCTACAGTGAGGAAGATTATTCACAAGTGGAAAACATTGAAGACAGTTGCCAATCTTCCCAGGAGTGGACATCCCAGCAAATTCACCCCAAGGTCAGACTATGCAATGCTCAGAGAAACTTAAAAAAAAAATAAAAAGGAAACAGACCTTAGATTCTACAGGCCTCAGTTAACATGTTAAATGTTAAAATTCATGGCAGTACAATTAGAAAAAGATGGGACAAGTATGGCATGTTTGGAAGGTTTGCCAAGAGAAAGCTTCTTCTCTCTAAAAAGAAAATGGCAGCACAGCTTAAGTTTGCAAAGTTGCATCTGAACAAACCACAAGAGTTCTGGAACAATGTCCTTTGGACAGACGAGACCAAAGTGGAGATGTTTGGCCATTATTCACAGTGCCAAGTTAGGCGAAAACCAAACACATCATATCAGCACACACACCTCATACCAACTGTTCATCATGCGAGGGATGATGATTTTTGGCTTCTTTTGCAGCCACAAGACCTAGGCATCTTGCAGTCATTGAGTCGACCATGAACTCATCTGTACACCAAAGTATTCTAGAGTCAAATGTTAGGTCGTCTGTCCGACAGCTAAACCTTGGCCGATGTTGGGCCATGCAACAGGACAATGATCACAAGCACACCAGCAAATCTACAATAGAATGACTGAAAAAGAAAAGAATTAAGGTGTTGCAATGGTCCCATAAAAAGTCCAGACATCAACCCAACCGAAATGTTGTGGCCAGGACCTTTTAGAGAGCTGTACATAAACAAATGCCCACAAACCTCAATGAACTGAAGCAACGTTGTAAAGAAGAGTGGGCCAAAATTCTTCCACAACGATGCAAAAGACTGATATGCTGTCATACAGAAAACAATTCCTTCAACTTATTGCTGCTAAAAGTGTCTCTACAAGCAATTAAATCATAGGGTGTACTTAGTTTGTCACCCATGGTTTTTCCATTTTGGCTTTATTTTTGTTAAATAAATAAATTGTATTTACCTCATTTTAAGACCTGCTAACAACTAGATAATTTTTATTATGATCTGATACAAAAAAAACATTATTTTTCTTTTTCACATGACTGTATGTATATATATATATATATACACTACCGTTCAAAAGTTTGGGATCGGTTTGATTTTTAAATATTTTTAAAAGAAGTATCGTCTGCTTACCAAGAATGCATTTGTTTAATAAAAAATACAGTAAAAACAGGAATATTTAAAAAAAAATATTATCACAATTTAAAATAACTGTTTTCTATTTGAATATATTTTACAAAGTAATTTATTCCTGTGATGGTAAAGTTGAATTTTTAGCATCTTCAGTGTCACATGATCCTTCAGAAATCATTCTAATATGCTGATTTGCTGCTCAAGAAACATTTCTGATTATTATCAATGTTAAAAACAGTTGTGTACTTTTTTTTCAGGATTCCTTGATTAATAAAAAAGTTCAAAAGAACAGCATTTATCTGAAATACAAAGCTTCTGTAGCATTATACACTACCGTTCAAAAGTTTGGGGACAGTAAGAATTTTAATTTTAATTTTTTTTTTTAAGAAATTAAAGAAATTAATACTTTAATTCAACAGGGATGCATTAAATCATTCAAAAGTGACAGTAAAGACATTTATAATGTTACAAAAGATTTTATTTCAAATAAATGCTGTTCTTTTGAACTTTCTATTCATCAAAGAATCCTGAAAAAAAATATTGTACTCAAATATTTTGTACAATTGTACACAAATGTTTCTTGAGCAGCAAATCAGCATATTAGAATTATTTCTGAAGGATCATGTGACACTGAAGACTGGAGTAATGATGCTGAAAATTCAGCTTTGCCAACACAAAAATAATTTATATTTTCAAATATTTTCAAATAGAAAAGTTATTTTAAATTGTAATAATATTTCACAATATTCCTGTTTTTACTGTATTTTTAATTAAACAAATGCAGTCTTGGTTAGCAGACGAAACTTCTTTTAAAAACATAAAAAATCGTACCGATCCCAAACTTTTGAACGGTAGTGTATATATGTGTATATATATGTATGTGTGTATATATATGTATATATATAATATACTGTGCACATCCACATCAAGAGGGCCACATCAAGAGAAGCTGTCAAAAGAAAGGTTGTCGTTATTTTTTCACTTAGTGCTGTCGTCTTTGCTCTAAAGCAAAGGAGGTATCAGAACTGCACATTAGTACATGATATTTGGCATGACCTCTTTTTGTTACTGCTCTCACAGCATGTTTTGATGCTACACAAGCTCTTTTGAGCTGAAAATATTTAGTTCAAGAGATGACTCATCAACCTATTCACTAAGCCGACAGCAGACAGCACCAACCCTACCACTCTCTTGCTCACTCTATATTTTTCTCTAGCCAGTTGGTTGGTATTCGTGTCTCTGGTATTGGTGGAAAACCAGACAATGTTAAAATCACTTCAAATAAACTGAAATAATAGAGACGGTCACATGTTCTTACTTTTTATTGAGGCCCAAGATGCTTGTGACACAAGTGCTGCTATTTAAATTCATAAAAAAAAAAAAAATCAGTTCTCAACTGATTGTTTCTCCTGACGACAACAACAAGATGACATGCAGAGGAAGAAGTTTCCTGCTTCTCAGATTTTTTCCTGGAAAAAAAAAGATCCCATAATCTTGTTCTCGTTCTACAAACCATTTGGTTTGGTATTCATGGCTCTGGTGTTGGTGAAAAACCACACTGTGCTGAAATGACACCTCCATAGCTTAGAGTGTTCCGTAAGCCTCTTCCAGGGAAGACGCTGGCACATCCCAGCAGCCCTCTCATCACAAACACGAGCGTGTGCCACAGATAAGTCATGCTCCTCAGCGATTATGTCGTAAACACCATTTTTCCCCCTCAGCTGCCGAGATTCTCTGCCGCCTCTCCTCTCGGTTTCGTCGCCGAGGGTCTCTCTGCTTCTATACAGATTTTAATTGCTTGGCAATAAAAAAAGAAGGTACCGACAGCTGAGACAGGGTTGCTGAGCATACATGGAAAGCGAGACCGCCAGGAGGCAAGTGAGCCCTCAATAAAAGACCATGCATTAGAACCGATTTCCACATAAACCAAATGGACAGTTTGATGCGAGACACTCTCTAAGTTAAAGACTGCCAATGCTTTCAAGTCAAATTTGTGGCCCACTCTAAAAGGTCAAATATTGAAGTAGAGTAACTGCCTGCGAATTTGACGCCACATTAATTTGACAATCCTCTGTCAAAGTAAACGTCTCTGGCTATATTCGAATTTCTGTACTTAGTGTGTTGTGAAAAACTTCCAAATCGTTTGAAGTTGTTTAGTATAAATACCTTCCCTAATATAATATAACCTTATCATGTTGGCATTATACTACAAAAAGTTACCTGGTTTTGTTAAACCCAGATAGGGACAGAGACAGTTCACTCAAAATTTAAAGCTGCAGTCCAGATAAAGCTGCAGTCCTTTGTTCAGATAAAAATGATCCTAAATCAGAGGATTGAGCAAGTACACAACCAGTCAATGTCCAAAACTATCTCATTACCTTAGCCCGATTCACAATGGTAAGCTTGTAATAATGTTTTCTAATTCGGGTGGTAATGGTAGGTTTCTGCAGGAAATTTGAGCATGCCGCCATTTGTCTTCGCGTCATTACGTCACATCTGTTTACATAAAGAAGGAGTCCCAGCTAGTAGACTATATCACATATAAGGATGCTGCATTTGAATTATGTGATGCACTGAACGTTCTAATCACACCGGTGTGATCAAACGCTCCAGGGACCAGCCAAGACTGATCCCACCGGTGTGATCGTAGGGTTAATTCGCGCTGAGGAGCCATGCCGATGCACAACCCATGTAAACATAATTCTGCAAATAACTGCAATTGCAGGTTTCGAACAGAGATGGCGACAAAAAGGCAAAACTTACGGACTGCAGCTTTAATATTCTGTCATCATTTACTCATTTTATCCTCATGTCGTTCAAAACCTGTATGATTTTCTTTACTTCTTCAAAGCACAAAAGAAGATATTCTGAAGAATTTTTCATCTGTTTTTGTCCATACATCAAAAGACAATGGGGTCCAAAACAACACTGGACACATTTGACTTTCATTATTATGGACAATGCTGCATGCTCTGTACAACTGTGTATTGTGTATTATGAAAACAGAGTTGTCCTAGCCATACTAGATTTTTTCATACAACACTACTGTTCAAAAGTTTTTTTGTCTGTAAGTTTTTTATTTTATTTTTTAAATGTATTCAATTAATGCATGAATACATTGAACTGATCGAAAGTGACAGTAAAGAATTGTACATTGTTACAAAAAAATATTTCAAATAAATGCAGTTCTTTTGAACATTCTATTCATCAAAGAATCCTGATGAAATGTATCAGGGTTTCCACAAAAATATTAAACAGCACAACTGTTTTAACATTGACGATAGTAACAACTTTTTATTGAACACCAAATTAGCATATTAGACATTTCTGAAGGTGACATTGAAAACTGGAAAGCTGAAACTTTAGCTTTAACATCACAGGAATAAATTACATTTTAAAATATTTTAACATAGAAAGCAATTATTGGTAACACTTTACAATAAGGTACATTAGTTAACATCTTATAATGAACTGCACTTATACAGCATTTATTAATCTTTGTAAATTTCTAAATTTACTAATACATTATTACAATTTTGTTAACATTAGTTAATGCACTGTGAACTAACATGAACAAACTGTATTTTCATTAACTAATGTTAACGAAGATTAGTAAATACAGTCACAAAGGTATTGCTCATGGCTAGTTCATGTTAGTTAATACATTAACTAAAGTTAACTAATTAACCTTATTGTAAAGTGTTACCCAATTATTTTATATTCTAAAAATATTTTACAGTATTACTGTTTTTACTGTATTTTAGACCACATAAATGAAGCCTTGGTAAGCAAAAGAGACTTCTTTCATAAAATCTTAGCAACCTCAATCTTTTTTATGGTATTGTAGGAAAGTATGCATATTTGTACACAGAGGCCTTCTTAACCACAGTTTATTGTGTGTTTCCTCTTTGGGAACTCCAGGACATGGTAAGTTCAGCCAAGTTAAACATGTTCCTAATATTTATTCACGAAGAGCACAAGCGCATTATTCAAGTAGATAATACGTCTCCCCTGCTGCTCCCCTCCATCAGCTCAGGGCAGCTACATAAGCACAGAATAATCACTCTAAGTGATCTCACTATCAATAAAGCAGCCAAAATATTTACCTGTTAGATCCTTTACCAACTCTAGAAAGGGAATTTGTGGATACTAGAGGCTCCTTCTGTTCCAGCCTTAGTGTTTGCATGCAAACACTTACAGGATGTTTTCAGACCATGTGCTAATGGTTAGTAAATTAATAGCATGCTGTGTGGCGGCTTGTGTACTCCCTCAGAGACCTGGTGCTGAGAATTAAGCCAGTCCTCTGTCCAGCTGGGCAAAATTGAAATCCAAAGTATGCAAACTGATAAACTACAGCTAAAGCTGCTTTATATTATCAACTGTGTTTTTGATGTCCATTTTGTTCAGTATTTTTAGACACTAAAGGGAATTACATTCTCATTAGCCTTTGTTTCTTATCAGAGAATATAGCTGCTTTAAGTATGCAGTGTATTAGGTTTAACCTTCATTAACTTAGTGCATTTGTCTAGAATGTTTCTGCTCTAAAGCACAAGGGAAAGAATGAGAAAGGGTGAGCGGAAGGTAAGGAGTCTTAACGTTAAGCCTTACCATTTGTTTTTCATTTGAACTACAAATCTATAAAATGAGACAACACTGAAAATCTTGGATTTAAAATATATTCTATTGTTAAAGCTGCAGTAGGGAATTTTAGAAAACGTTGACTTAGCCTGAAAATTTGAACAAGCACAACTCACAGGTCACTTCCCCTTGCTCTCTGCTGCGCTACAGCCCTCCCGCCACAGCTCCTCTCCCATCACAACGGATCCTGCCGTGAACGCGCAGGCTAGTAAGCAAGCAGGGCCACCGATGATGGCGGATAAACAGTTATGGCACATTCACTGGTACGGACGAAACATCAACAATATGATTTACATTGACTATGGCCTGCCCATACTTTGACTACAAACGTGGTCCTCAAAACATTACGTATTTTGCAATACATGTAATGTAACTATATGACGTTGCACTATTTCTATAAGTAATAAATAGCTAGTAAGATAACGGTAACTAATGTTACAGTATGCAAGTAATTGTTCTATTGATATGTAATGCTAAATAAGGTTTGCTAGTACATTATTTCAGCAACATGACAAGCCAGTGAATTAGTAGGTTTCAATAGTAGCTTTGCACAGTGCGTGACATTTTATCTGTATGTTATGCGGCTAGAGTTTTGATACTGAGTCAATGGGCTCCGACGAGGAATTCACACCCACAGCGAGGAGTCAACGGGCGGGGAGAAGAGGAAGCCGTGGTGTGCGCGGAGCATCAGGCAGGGGACGTGGGAGACGGGGCAGAGGTCGCCGAGTCATCTGTCTTTTTCCGTTTACCCGTCTTTATTTTATGAGCAGGTGCCACTCGAGGAATTGGCAGTTTGGATTGTTTGTCCGCCATAAGCAAAGCTGTGGCACACCGGTAATCTTGAATTTGAACGCCTGTATGCGCTGTGCATAAGAGGGGTGTGATCAGCGCGCACACAAGCTTGATTGACACTGCTAAGACACTCCTCCTGGCTCTGATTGGTTGTTTCTTACCGGGAGCGGTGTATTTCTGCAAATGGCAATAGGACCACTGGGAGGAGCCAGAGGAGCTTGATTTTTTCACATATTATCTGTCTCATATTCTACTGTCAGGACATAATGACAGGTTTAACAAATATGTAAAAAATAAATTTTTACAAAAGTTACCTACTGCAGCTTTAAAGCTGCTGTCTGTAACTTTTTTTGTGTTCAAAATTTACAAAAATTATATAATGAGAATTTACATCATGAATCCATTTTCCAAACCGTCTTTTTGTCTTACCCTGAATCATTATGGTACACTAATAATAAGTGTTTATATTCTGACTATTTCAGACCGGACTGGTAGGACCCGCCGCAGAGTATCACAGTAACTGCGTGACTCGCCATAGACATACACGGAAAAAAATTAGCTCCAGCTACAATGTTCTTCCGCAAGACGCATGCAGTTCTGTTTATTAACCGCTAGAGGGCCAAAAATCGCAGACTGCAGCTTTAAAAAAACAACAAACTGTACAATGGAAAAAAAAATATATTAAAAAATCATCACTATTTCAAGGTCACTAATAACACTAATAAATCATGTATTAGGAGTGTACCAGTACACGTATTTGTCCCATGAATTTTCTTTACACATTTGCACCATGAATACAGCATTGTATCCTATTAACCACTTTTAACCACCAATAATCACAATAACAATGTGTTTTGTTACTTTCAATAAGAAACAAAGTGTCATCTTTCAAATTCTGTCCATTTTATCATGAAATTCAAGCAATAAATGCCGTTTGATGCAGTTTGATGTGGCGTGAAAGATCACTGTATGGGGCGCCTCAGTTAAGCGGCAGAACGGAGTGCGAGTGAACGCGATCGTCTCTTCCTCTTTAATGCTAGTTACAGAATGAACATCTGAAGGTATGTTGAAAGATACAATACAACTTACTGAAACATATTATATCTTGTGTAATCGCTCAATCAGTGTTTGAACCGCGAAAAGATGTTAATAAAACAGCTTGTAAACGATGTCACGTAACATTACATTTACCTCAGGCAAGTCATTCATTGTCCACAGCTTGTACGTTCGCTAGTGAACTAACTCTATCACTAAATATATGCACTATATTAGCCTATATATTAATTAGGCCTATATTTTACTTAACCTGTTAGTGATGTCTTAATTATTTAATGCATGTTTAAATAAATTTGTCATGAAAACCGGTTATGACAGCCACTGTGTAAAATATTATATTTCAACAACAAATTGGAGTAGAAACAAATGCAAAAACTGCCTTATGTGAAATTTACATGTTTACAAAAATGTTTTGAGTGTTTATTATATCTAAGAATAAATAGCAAATTAAATAAAATGAATTACAGAAATGATGCATGATAATGGGTGTATAGTTTAAATGAAATTTTAACTTAATAAACTTAATATTTCTAATTAAATCAGCTGTGATATCCATTTTATTTTTCATCCGTTTCTAATTTTAAGGAAGAATCATCTGGGACAAAGTTGCTATTCAGGTTAATTATAATATATTAGTAAGTGAAACATATAAATGAGACTTCAATTAAGTATCTTGACCTATGAAAATCAATAGCATTTTCTTCTAGGTGACTTCAGTGGTATTCCGTCCCAAACACAAACAACAGCTGGTGTTGTGACCATTACCGGCAAGGCCTCAGACATTTAAATGATCCGTTTCAACACTAAAGTTACAATATCTTCCATTTAGCAAAAAGTAACTTTTTTAAAACACAACAAGTAGTGAGCTCATCCCCCTCTGTGGAGACACAGGAGTTCTCACAGAAAAGTCAATCCGGCATCTCACTTGGGAAGCTCACCCATGTAGAAAACAACATGGAGTCTCATGTCTCCGCAGCGCTGATCTGCCAGACAGCGTCTCTCTCCTCAGCTGAGTGGAGATGATAGGTGAACATCGTCTCTGCATGCTGCCGCATGACGCGATCCCTGTCAGAGTCTTAGCGGCGTGCCACATGTTCTCCCATCAGGCTACCTGAGGTAGGATCCGCCCCCCGCCCTCTAATAACCTGAAGCTGAGTGAGTGACATCTGAATCGCTGGTGTCGGGATTAAGAATATTAATGAAGTGTGCTGTGAGAGGGGGTGGTAAGGAGAGACTTGTAGGTGTCTCTCATCACCTGCTTGCTTTCATTAGGTGAGATCATTCCAGAACTATACCTCTCTGATCCCTCCTGGGATTAGACACCGCCTGTCATGTTCCATGATTTTTCCCTCAGCTCAAGTCATTTCAAGGAAAGCGGGAGCAATTTTGTGAGACAACGGTAAAACGTACAACCATCACTGCCCACTTTATGTGTGAGCTGTCTGGAGATGAAAGGTCTTTTTGCAGCTCAAACTCCCGAGACACGAGGTACTCGGCCTTAGGGCTTATGAATACATAAAGCTATACTGACTTAAAATCGGCTTCAGACAGACACGTTGGGCTATGAAGTAAACAACGGCTTTAAAAATCAAGCAGACGCAACAGAAACTTGAGCCGACTGTCGTGTCACAGTTTGAAGCATTTAGGAATGGTTATTTAACAGCTTTTTCTGATAAATGAGGGGATGAGGAAGGGTTGTGGAAACCAAAACTCAGAGAAAGTCACTAGCTCCAAACTTTGTAACATCACAATATCTGAACGACCAGCCATTTGACCACACTAAATGCACTGTACACAGTCACTGTCATTCTTATTGGCACAATCATGTCTCATTTCTTTGCAAACTAGGCTCATTATAGATTGTGAAATGTTATTTTATTGACTTTTATCCTGCATCATCAAAACTTATGTTTCCATCCATCCATCCATCCATCCAGCTATCTACGGTATGTATCTATCATCTGAAGGCCTATAAACCTTGACAGTCAAGTGACTTTTGAATTTCAAGCATTTTAATTTTACTTATTTACATTCGAATATGAATTTCAGTTCATCCTGTTTGCTTTCTCAATTCAGTTCTGACTAGTGCACAACCATGGTGTTCAAAAATAAAAATATCTATAAAATAATAAACAATACCATTCAAAAGTTTGGGGTCAGTATGTTACAGATCCCAAAAGTTACAGTGAAGACATTTACAAACATGTTCTACTTCAAATAAATGCTGTTCTTCTGAACTTTCTGGTCATCAAAGTATCCTGAAAAAAAAATATCAGTTTGCACAAAAATATTAAGCAGCACAACTGTTTTCAAAATTGATAACGATAAAAAAAATTTTCTTAAGCACCAAATCAGCATATGATTTCATTAGAATGATTTCTGGAGGATCATGTGACACTGAAGACTTGAGTAATGGTGTTGAAAATCCTGTATTTCTAATTAAAACAAATGAGACTTCTTCTCACAAGAGACTTAGAACAGAAGTGTAACTGTACAAATAAAATAAAACACATTTTGCACACTATGCATTGTTTAAATGTGATAATTTCCAAAGACTGCAGTGACTCTAAGGAGAGTGACATGTGGAGGCAGTAAAACAAAATACACAAAAGAGATGTTTGTGCATTGGTTATGACAGTAGTTATTCATCAAATAATGATCAAATAGTAGAGAAGAGTGTTAAAATCTGGTATATATTCAGTAAGTGAATATCACCCCTTAGTAAAATCCTGGTATCCATGAAATATGGTCTTCACAGATTGACTGCAGACCACTGAATGCCAGCAGTGCACAGGTGCAGACTGAGTAGATCCAGTTCAGGTGTTGATGTTGCAATGTTTGTTGATGACTGTAAGTTTGAAAGTGGATGACTTTATCTGCTGGTTACAGATATTTACGCACAAACAGAGCACATATCTTCATTTGATATTCTCCCTCATGTGCAGAACCGCACAGCACACCTGCGTGGCCCAGGAGGGGTTATTATTTACATCTGTTGCACAGTGTAAATAAACATATCACTCTGGAGGCATGGAAATAATGCTATCCAACTAGAATAAACTGGAGACACTCACAACACAAAGTAATGAGAAAATCAAGGACACCTTTCCTCATGCTGTGTCAGAGAATTCTACAACTTGAGTTCCCTGAAATTGTAACAACTGTATAGAAACTACACAACTGTATAGTCTGGGGTCAAACCCTTGATTTCAGTCTGGCTTTGGAGAGCAGACAAGAGATAAATGCTTTCAACAAGAAACTTTAGTCATCAATACAATGAAAATTAAAAAATATTACTTTTATAATATCTTTAGGTAGCACTTTACAATAAGCTTTCATTTGTTAACATCAGTTAACTACATTAGTTAACATGAACTAACAATGAACAATATTTCTACAGCAATTATTAATTCTAGTCAGCATTTACTAATACAATTTTCAGACCAAAAGTTGTATCTGTGAACTAACATGAACAAGTTTTTATTAACTAACATTAACAATGGTCAATAAATGCTGTAAAAATATACTGTTTATTGTTTGTTCATGTTAGTTAAAGCATTAACAAATGAGACCTTATTGTAAAGTTACCTGTCTTGATGATTTTAGCCAGAACAATTTTGCTGGATAAAATGTGTTACACTTGCAATTCTGTGTAGACAGCTGTAATACTGATTACGCATTTAAATCGTATGCATTTAATACATTGTTCCTGAACATGATATTTTTTGGTAATTTGGCATTATTGCAAAATGTATTAGCTTGCTCCATCCCTGAAATACCATGGAAGCTCGGCAGAGCAAAACTTGTAGAGAAAACAACAAATTAAACACTGCGAAATAATACAGTTTTGAGTTCAAATTGAAAATTACATATCAAAGTATTATTAAATGCATAGAAAAATGCATAATCAATATATAATACATCTTTCTTCAGGAATCTAGGACATGTAGAATTATTAACTTGGAGATAAGTAAAGATCTAGAAGCAAAATTATCAGGATATTAAATTAAATGTCATAATGATACATTTCCGATGCCCTTCACATTAGGGCACTGATGCCAAAAGCAATATAGGGCTCGTCTAAAATGCCTTGGGAGTGAGAAACTGTTGAAGATAAAACCGCACCACCTCCCTGCCTCAGCGCTTGGGTCACCATTCTTCTTTTACAAGCCACCATTCATAACATTATACATTAAACGTGTTACACATACCTAAATGTTGGGCCTATAAAAGTCTTTTACTCTGAAATGTATTGGAAATAGCCCGGCTGCGCAACAAAGAGATTCACAAACTGTTTTCAACAGCTACATCAGATCTTCTGACAAAGTGCTGCTTTGTAACTCAAAATATGCTCATTAAAAACTCATTTAAAGTCTGTGACCGTGTTCAAAGAGTTAGGAAAATGTTGTGATTTTTGCCTTCAGAGACAGAAAACTGATTATACAGGCAAAATTGTGTAGCTCCTCAGGCAACAAGCAGATCTGTCTTTCATAGAATGAGAGAATCAACCCTCAAACACTGGTGTGTGGTATAAATATACAAAAATCAAGAGTTTACTGCATCTTCTACAAGAAAATAATCACAAACATGTCAAAAATCAAAATCATAAATGAGATCTCTTAACATCAATAATGAGATTAAGTGCAGATACTTCCGCTTTTCTGATCAAACTCCAGATCCAGGTAATCTCACATTATCTAATTTCAATAAAATAATTTCATTATTTTGTCTCAAAGTGTGCACAGATTTGCCTAGATATCAAATAATGCAATCAAAAGTCTGAGATCTCAACTTCAACTCAAAAGTTTGCATTCAAATTCTTCCAAAACCAAATTAGCTGAGCAATGCACAATATCCAAATACTGTAGCTAATGTAGAGCACCAACAATTGTATCATTTGCAGCTTCCATAAGAATTTTAATAGAAACATCTAAGATACAGTTATTTACTTCAAATTTACTTAAACTGAAATTATTAACACTTAAAAATAAATATCGTCGCTGCGTCCAAAATCGCATACTCTCCCAGCAAGCAATAGCTGCCATTTCACCATCTCGGTGAACTATAGACCCGATTGTCCAGCTATGAGTAACACACTTCTAGACAAAATAACCTTAAATTTAGTTACATTTTAATGAGTTAAATTTAGTAGTTTTTGCCAAATTAACTTGTGAGATGTATGATATTCCATTATGTAATCAAAGTGAACAGTGATTATAAGGTGTTTGGTTTCATTTCTTTGTCATGCTCTATGTTATTTGTAGCCCATACAGTAGTCAAAACTGATTCATTGTAGTTTTTGGCCAGGCAACGCATGAGATTGTTGATATCCCATCCTGTTCGCAATGTCAAAAATATCTACAAGATGTAAGTGTCATTTCATGACATGGTCACGATTTAGCTATTAAACAGCTATTAGACGTCTTTTAAATGCAAAATTGCTTGCTGGGGTCTTGAGTAGGTACTTATTTTGAACAAGTAATTACTTCACGACCACTAAAAAGTATGTTCTATTTAATATGAATGTGTGTAATATGAATGTAATCTGGACGTACTGCATTCGTCATGTTGTCATTGTCATGTGACCTACCAGCGTCAGTTGCGTCGCTTCACTGCCATTCACAAATCCTCTCCAGTGGCCTCATGGGATAGTAAAGTGTCCATAATATGCTCACTTCAGAATCTAGGAAGAAGTAGCTCATTTGGGTACTTAACCTACTCTTTTACGAGTACCGTGAATTCGGACATACTTCTTTTGTCACATACTGTTTTTTTTGCCTACTATATAGTAGGGAAGTATGCGATTTCGGATGCAGCTCTCGTATCTCCATATTTCGTCATTTTTATTCTTTTTTTCATAAATCATTACTATTGGTCACCTTTTAACCTCATAACTCCACCTGCCTCTATTGTGAACGAAGTGCCGCATGCAGTTTGGACCATCTCGACTAAAGAATTGGTTGTATGAATAAGTACAGTGTTTTCTTTACTCAAGAAACACTATATATATATATATATATAATATATATATATATATATGAAGACTTCAGATTAAGTGCCATCTGAAATTTTCTTTTAAAATGAGCATTTTTATCAAGCTTGTATGTTCATGTTCAGTTATTTCACTTTAATGGAAATGAAAAGGACCTACACTCTAAAAAATCCTGGGTTAAAAACAACCCAAGTTGGGTTGAAAATGGACAAACCCAGCGATTGGGTTGTTTTGACCCAGCAGTTGGGTTAAATGTTTGCCCAACCTGCTGGGTAGTTTTATTTAACCCAACAATTGTTTACAAATTACTATAGATCTGGCTTAAAATGAATCCAAAATAGGTTGGAAATTAAAAATCAGACTCATAATTACTAGAGGCAACAATAATAATCAAAAAGATGAGCATTTATTAATAAGCAATTTAATAAATGTTTATTGTTTAAATATTATTCAAAAAAGTATTAATAAATGTTTGTTTATTAAACATATTAATAAATGTTAATTTCCAACATATTTTGGGTTCATTTTAAGCAAGAAATACAGTAATTTTTAAACAATATTTGGGTTAAATAAAACTACCAAGCAGGTTTGTCCATTTTAAACCCAACTTGGGTTGTTTTTAACCCAGCATTTTTTAGAGTGTAGTAATTGCCATTAAAGTGAAATTACTGAACCTAAACATATGAGCTTGATAAAAATGCTCATTTTAGAAGAAAATTTCAGACGGCACTTAGAGGCATCTGAAGTCTTCATACACTCTAAAAAATGCTGGGTTAAAAACAACCCAAGTTGGGTTGAAAATG